>JAMQGT020003273.1:0-45290 GCA_024447675.2 Pterophyllum scalare
ATAAGAATCCCATTTCATAGCGTCAGAATTAATTTCATGCTTTGTGATGAGCTATGAGCCAAGGCCCTGGATTGTCAGGCTTTGTTACATATTTAGATTATACCTAGAACCTGCCAGTAGCCACTCAAGTGCTATCTCTCAAATTAAAGTGGCAGATTCTAAATCCTCTGTATTTAACCAAACAAGCAGTCAGACGCCACCACCCCTCCCTCCGCACAAGCACACTTACTGTAATTGAAGTGGGTTTTTAGATATATTGGAATATTTGTGCGAGCCACACCATGGCCATTTGGCATCAGTGGAGAGATTAATTCCATAATGATCTACAAATGCGAACATCCTGTCATCTGATGAAAATACAGTGCTGATGTAGACATGTGCTTAAAATCTGATAGCGAAAGCACTGGCAATCTGTCATTTTAAGAGTTCAGTTCACAACAGGCATTCAGTAATGACTCACGTGGCTAAATTGCTAGCATTAATGTATGTAAGTTGCTTCACTCTTGAGGCACTATTAATCTGAATGTAGTCATAATAATTAGGCATGCCACCGGCACCTGACATTGTAGATCTTATATCCAGAGCACCCAGTCTCATCACAACAAACCTAAGCATCAAAGAGGAGGATATGAACGCAGACATGACTAATTATTTGTCAAAGAGCATTTGGGAAACTCTTTCAGTGACGCTTCAAAAGAACCTCAAGTGAAGCATTAGCTGAGTTTCTTCTTTTGTGCTTGTATAGTTCTAGTATCCATAATCCTGCCACTGGCCTTCATAGGATATGCACTTTATTAAAGCTGTGCCCCAGCCACTCTTAAACTGTTATCAGGCATGAGGATGCCTGTGCACTGTGATAGCCTGGCCCCTGTCAGATTCATAGCCATTTTCTGCACCACAAAGATTGAGAACTGAGCAATCATTCTTGACGTGGAGAGTTTGCAAATACAATATGAGCGAAGGAAAGGAGCTGAAAAGCTCAAAATCCAGTAAGACCTTAAGTAAATAAGCCCATTGGACACAGACGGGTTTGGAAACTGTGGCTGAGGTCCTGTTTTATTTGTTGTGTGCTAGAACATTCAGTCTTCACTGGGAGGAGGCCTGTCTTAAACTCAGAACTCTTGCTTTTATTTTATTTTCTTTTTTTAAAGCTGTTCTACCCAAAGTGACATTACAGGCAGAACACTATCATTAAACTTTTATGAATTCCACAACACAAGCTTTCCATGTTGCTTCTTCTATTATGGTGCCTTGGCATTCTCAAAATGGCAGTAAGCTTTACGAAGATACATGGGCGCAGGGCTATGAAATGGGATTTATTTTTACAAATTGCAAATAAGGAAGGATGTTTTTGTGTGCTTGGCTAAATGCACTAGAACAGAATATCTTGGGAGGGAGTTTTTTCACCCATAGCTTCACTGCTCACAGTCTTGTGGACCTTCCCAACCGACAGTACAGTATCAAACAGCCCTGGCTACAGCATAGAGCCAACTCTTTCTCTTGTAGTCAACCCCCACCCAAAAAAAAAACAAAATGGGTCTAAAGCTAACTTGTGGCTTACTGATTCAAACAGGAATTCATCTCTGAATTTCTGATATGCTTTCTGGCAGGGAAAGTGTTGTCGCACAATAAAGCGAGCTCATTCTGTAGTCAGGTGCTGGTGGTAAGAAAGTCTTTAAAATGTTGTATTTTTGGGAGTCAGGTACGTATTATGCAGACGATGCTTGTGTTTTCTTCATGTTTGTTTTCTTTTGTTTTTTGTTTTTTTTTCAGAATGTGGATTATTTTGTTTTTATGCAGAGTTTCTCTTCATGTTTTCTCATGAGTTGTCATTTTGAACTTTAACCGTTGTTGTAGTTTCTTTTTGAGTCACCTGGGTTACAGAGAAATTTGTTTCCCAGTACCCTCCTTTCGTTCATAATTTATTTTTCAGACTTTGTTTTTGGAATGAGAACATGTTGCTTTTTTTCCCCGTGTTTTTCTTAATTTCATTTCTTTTCTGCTCTATGTGGAATGCCTCATTTTTTTTTTAAAGACAAAAAAATTGTAATAATGAACTTGGTTTGTCACATCAAACTATCACAGAGCTGATGAAGGAAACCCCCTGATGGATAGAAACATTTTCATACAAGTCTTCTTTTCCATGCAGTACCAAAGCCTGGATGAGAAGGGTTATCGCTCCCTGCACAGCACATTCTCTGGACAAGCTCAAACTGTCTAAGAACTTGGCACAGATTAGAAAGAAAGTCACTGAGTTTGATCTAAAAAGTTTTCAAAGAACAGTTCAGACACAAATAATAGACACCATGTTGGAATGATTTAATACTGTAAAAAAACATTAAAGGACAGATATACAATCTCTCTGTGAGGCCCACACACACACACACAGGCCCATACTGTATTTAATTATGCTAATTTCACTGGAAGCACTGGTCCAAATCAAATATATTTTTTAGATGCACTGCAAATTTTTTTCTGGTGTTAGAGCCGCAGACATTCAGTACTTGCAGAGCTCCTGAACTGGAAGAATTAGTGTTCGGTTTACGTCACACAGTGCCTCGTTTGCAGTAACACACAACAATGTGAAGCACTGACACATCATAGTACCAGTATCAAGCCTTGCATATCTAGTACCCCGAATATCACATAATGATAGCAATCTTGTTTCATTATTACATTTGCTTGTGCCATTGTCCATTTACGCCTCTTATGTTGACATTTGCTTGATTTTGACTTTTTTTTTTTAAATTTTAAACATTTTTACATCTGTTATTATTTTACAGTTTTGTTTGGATTATTCTTCTAGTTTTTATTTAAGTTTTGAATTTCCCTTTCTTTTCATTTTCTTTATCTCTCCCATCTTTTTTATTTTTTTGTTTTTCACCCCTCCTTCCTCCTTCCCCATCCTCCTCGTCCTCAACCTGCCCCCCCCCCTCCTGTCCTCTCCACCTCACCAGAGCCCTCAGCTCCCCCTCAAGAAGTTAAGTGCAGCAGCACCAGCTCTACCACCCTGTTGGTAAGTTGGCGCCCCCCACCTCTGAAGAGTCAGAATGGTGACCTGGTGGGGTATAAGGTGCGCTACCAGGTGGTGGGCCAGTCAGAGGGGGCTAGTGACAACGAGGAACCACTGGAGGAGCCCACGGTACCTGCCACCGAGGAGCAGGTGTTGCTTCAGCGATTAGAGAAGTGGACCCAGTACCGCATCACTGTGTCTGCCTCCACTGCGATTGGGCCTGGCCCTGAGAGCGAGCCCCTCTTGTGTCGGACAGATGAAGACGGTAGGTGAACATCTTTTGTGGAGAGGCTTTTGTATCGATTATATATTATGGCTCTACAGCACTTTAGTAGTCTAGTTTGGTGGTCAGTGTGCCATTGGCAAATACTGCTTTTGTATATGTATCTGTGTGAGTTACTAGTTGTGTACATGCATGTGCAGTGCATGACCTATATGATGGACGTATGCTGCACATGCACGAAACAAGTTATTTGTTTCATTTATTCCAGATACACTAGTTTCTGATCACGTGGTATCAAATGCATACCAATAATACCACAGTGGCATACTGCTTTATAAACCATACGAATGAAAACACTCAAAATGAATAATACACCTGGGAAATCAAACATTTTGCTATTGCAACATAAATAACTAAATGCAATTCACAATAGCCACCATATCTAATATCTTACCTCTACTACTAGGCTTTTAACAGTGTCCTATTGCTCAGCTGAGGGCCGTAAGCATTTATGAGTGATGTACACTACAAGGCCTTATCTATTCATGCAGTTATAGTTGGATCAGTACATCTGAGGTTGCAGCAGAAATTTCCTATATGAACCTGGTGGCTGAAACAGAATATGTAACCCACTGTGTTCAGTAACTGCTGTTGCAGTGCCTTGCTCGAGGCGTTCAGGTGGGACCTACTTCACAGAAACAACTGAGAATGGTGCACTTTGCCATTTTCTCTGTGGGACTGCTGCGTACAAAATTAATAAACATGGCAGAAATGAGACCACAAACTGAGAAGCAAAAATGTGACTGTGTCTCATCTGAATGACTGACAAATGGCTGGCACTGGCTTCTCTTTTCCATCTTCTCCATGATCCTTTCCGCACCCATTAACAAAGAATTGTGAGCATTGTTCTGACACCGATGCACGACAAGCTTACCAAGAGAGATGAGCATAATTTTTTTACCATCTTATCTTGAAAGACACCAGTATTGGGTATTTCTGGGGCGAGAGTCACAACACAGTGACAATATCTATCTAAAATCTGTCATTATGATAATAAGTGCCTTTAAGTGTCACATAAAGAAATGAGATTCAGGGCTGAAAAGTAGAAAATGCTTTGGAAATAAACACAGTTGTTGAATGATGTAGGTGAAGATGGCAAAAAAAAATGGAGTTGTGATTTAGGGGCAAAAAAACAAACAAACAGGAGTTAAAGTGTTTTGTGCAAATGGAAGCAGTTTGAGTGGAAGAGTTTTATCAACAAAACATCCATCTCACAACAGGATGGACTGTGGCAAACTAAAAGGCCTGAACGCAAGGCCTGCCATAAAAATCTGTCATTATGACTGACAGACAAGGTTTACCACAGACAGACACATACTGAAATGGTGGAAGAGACAACAGGAACTGATGAATGTGTGTGTTTGTGTGTGTGTGTGTGTGTGTGTGTGTGTGTGTGTGTGTGTGTGTGTGTGTGTGTGTGTGTGTGTGTGTGTGAGATGGATATTGTGGGAAGACTGACACTGGAGTGTGTTTGTTTTTTAAAAATGTATTTGTCCATCATTGTCAGTAGGTTTCATTGCGTGTACATGAATTTGGAATCGAGGGTTATTTATGTGGCGATGCGGTGGTTAGCACTGTTGCCTCACACCAAGAAGGTCCTGGGTTTGAAGACATCATCTAGCCAAGGCCTTTCTGTGTGGAGTTTGCATGTTCTACCTGTGTTTGTGTGGGTTCTCACTAGGTACTTCCTCGCACAGTTCACTTTGTGAACGCTATAACTCGAGAACCATGTGAAATAGGATGATCAAAGTCACACCATAAACACACCTACTAAAAATCTCAGACCAGTTCGAATCTCAGCGACCTTGACCCCAAGGTCAGAGGTCAGGTTTTCCAAAAATCTTGTGAATGTGATAACTGGAGAAAGATGTCACCTAGGATTTTCAAATAGATGCCATAGATGTACCATAGATCTACTAGAAATCTCGGGCGACTTAATTCTTACCATAATAATGCCAATCACACAAAGTGACAGTGTTCTCAGTGGTTTATATTTATTATAATTTTAGCATTTCTTATTCCTGGTTCTTACTTAGTTGTTTGCTTTTGAATTGATATGGTGAATAAAGTCACAAAGGCTCATATGCACCCCATTAAGATCTACTGAGACCTGGTAATTAACTTGTGCTTCCATTCGTGCCACTTAAAATTTCTGCTGCCAGGAGGCTGAGGGGTAGCACTGGCAGCTGACAGTATATTTAAATAAAGCATTTCTTACTGACGTCTAAAAATGGTGAATCAGAATCACAGCTGTGTAACAGTCTGATTTGAGGATTTTTAAAAAAAACATTTTTTTTTGCTTCTTGTAGTTCCTGGGGCTCCTCCAAGGCGGGTGGAGGTGGAGGTCCTCAACTCCACAGCAATTAAGGTGATGTGGCGTTCTCTTACGCCAGGCAAGCAGCACGGACAGATCCGTGGCTACCAGGTTCATTATGTACGTGTGGAAAATGGCGAGTCTCGGGGCCTGCCTCTTATCAAGGATGTGATGCTGGCTGATGCCCAGGTATGACCATCTCACAGTTTTCCCAGTGCAAATCAGTTGTCAGAAAAGTGTAAATCCCACCACACAGCATGCGTATATTTTGCACTGATTACATTTTTGCTCGCAAACATATGCATATCGCATTTTTTTCCTTCTTATGCAAACTGTGAATTGTGTAGTTACTCTGCACTGTTGTGGCAGGAATATGGAAAGTGATAGTGCTCTGCCCTTGTAGATTTCATTTCATATTGTTGTAATATTCTTGCTCCTTCAGCTGCATGCCACACAATGAGAACTATAATCAAAGCTTCACTCATCTTGTCCTCCTCCTTCTAACTCAATGGCTTTTATTAGGAATGTCAAGACCCCTGCTTCATGGCAACATGTGCAATGAAATATTTATGTGTATGTGTGTGTGTGTATCCAGCGCAAAGACGCAGCGAAAATAGGCATGAGAATATTTCACCAAAATTTAGACTTTGACTGATGGAATTGGAAAGGATGTTTTTTTTTTTTGTTTTGTTTTGTTTTTATGTTTCCATCAACACACTTCTTGAGAGCTCTTGCCAAAGTGATGATTGTGTGCAGTACCCATGTTCCAAAAGGAGATTATAGTACTGAACAATTGGGTAAACAACACACAAAAAGTTGTGTGCAATACCACATATTTTGGATTTTAAATTAAACTATTAAGTGTGTATTTGTTGTCCATTCAGGCCAAGCACCACTTAGTTCACTTAGTAACCCGTAAGTAAAGTGACATACAATGTAGCAGTACACACAGGCAAACCCCCTTTTTATATTTATCTTAGTTTTTATCATCATTAATCCATGTAATGCTTTTAATGTCATCACTGCTTGTATTTATCGATAAGTTAACACTGATGTGTCTTTTTGTCAGCTGAACAGTAACATAGTTAAACTGGCAGACGTGTACGGCTCTCGGCTTTCTTTCAGCCGCTCCTCACAACACAAACTTCAAACAGCTTCTTTTTCTCCTGACCTCCTAAAACTAGTGACCTATTTCTGATACCCACCCCCCTGCTCCCAAACCTCTTGTGCCCTCGTCTCTCACAATCCTATTTCTTCCCTTTCTTTTTTTTTCTCTTTCTTTGAAAAATATTGCTCTCTCTCTCCTGCACTCTTTGGCGGGGGGGTTAGTGGGAAACGGACGATACAGCTGAATATGTGAGTACGAAGCTTCAACTGGGTGCTTTGTGTGCCTGAAAGGGTATAAACAGAGGGTATTGCATCAGCCTGGTTGGATCCACAGTTTGCACAGCCCGTCCGATCTTTATTCAGTAAGTCTGGATAACATAGTGGCTCAAGGCCTAAACCTAAGCTCTCAGGCCACTCAGTCTCACCACTGTATGTATACATAACCAAAAAATGAAAGAAGGAGGTTAACTTCTGTCATCATTTAGTTTATACACTTGATGACTGATGCAATATCCACTGACCTCTATGCCTGGAATTCTAACGCTACTATCATACTGCGTGCTGACAGTGTGTCATGTCTTGTGCTCTGGTGGTGTTTGTATTTTTTTTTTCCTTTTGTGTTTGTGTAATCTTTGATCCATAGATATATATTATTTTAACTGTGGTGCCTTAGAAATACTGCGCTTCCTTGAGTTTTATATATTGAGAGCGTAGTTTACAGAATAGCTTTTTACAACCCACATTTGGATTTTTCTACATAATATACTCTACCTTTGAACCCAGATTTGAAACCTTGGTCCATCTATGTTACATGAGTACCATGTCAAGTGCAACACACTGCTTATAGCTCATTTACCTTTATTGACTTCTCCCATCCTTCTGCCAACCAGTGCCTGTTAAAAACCTAATTCTGCATTCGTTCGAACCTTCTCTCTTGAAAGATTCATTAGAATTGATCGGAAGGCTCTCTTTGAAGAGGACTCAAGGAAACTTAATGGCTGAGGTTAAAAAAAAAAACTACCAGGGAATGGCCAGGATGTATTCAGCATGCGTTTATCAAAGTTAAGTTGTTGATTGGAATATTGCTAAAGGACTAAGTGGAACTACTTTCCATTTACATGCATAATGTCCCTCCTCCACCTTGGCAGATCTAAGAATTTATGTAATGGAAATGTCTTCCATTACACAGGGGGGAAACATTACATTTAATGCATGCCTCGTGAAAATTAATAAAGAGGAGCAGGAGACACTTCACTTAGATTAACATTCTGCATAAGGCAGTTTGAGCTGCACGAAGTGGGGTCAAATCATGAAAGATTCAAGACATATTTTGACATTTTCCTGTCCCTGCTTCTTCCATGTGTCCCATAGGAAATGGTCATTGGAGGACTCAAGCCAGAAACCACTTACTCCATCACAGTGGCAGCATACACCACCAAGGGGGATGGTGCTCGGAGCAAACCCAAACTGGTGGTGACCAAAGGGGCAGGTTAGTACAGTGATAAATAATTGATTTGTTTGTTGTCAGAGAACCTTTGTTCATGCAGTAGTAAAGCGAACTTGTTGTTTTTCTGCCTGCGACTGGAGGCTTTCTTGCTCAGGGACTCTTGTTCATTTTCTATCCAGCTGTCTCTGCTACGATTGTGCAATGATTGCCTGCTCGTATTTATTTAACAGTACTCAAAGAACCCTCACAGCGAGCCACAATATAGCATGATTAACTGATTCGGATCTATTTAGTAGACATGAACAAATGCAATAATGAATAAATCCAAGCATTCCTGATGGTTAACTAAGTGTAATTAGGGCTCTTTATCAACAGCACTCTAGGGTATGATATTAACAGTATGTTCAACTACTAAGTCTAAGGTAGTGTTTGCTTTTATCAGTGCCTCATTTATCATTTGAGTCATGTTCTGAAGACTAGCCACAGATTTTTAGAGATCAAGGCCACAGATCTTTTCGAGACCAGGGCATGGCATGAGGTTTTTTTTTTTCTCCTGAGACAGATTATGACAGCATGAAAACACCTGTTGGTCTTTGGTTTTAGTTGTAAGAATTAAATATTAGGGCCTGCACTCCAAAAGGCATTGATACCCTCAGATTTCTCCTTCTTTGTTACCACTGGTGAGCACACCTGTTTGACTAGACTCTGTATGCCTCCCTGGAAGCTGGCAGTCTATTTACCATGAATATGATTTACAGTGGATATAAAAAGTCAGCATACCTCTACTGAAATGCCAAATTAATGTAAAAAAAAAAAAAACATAAGCAGAGAAAAGTAATTTCAGAAATGTTCTGTTCACAAATATTTTTTGAAACCCCACACCGTTAACTTATGCCGAAACCTGACGTGCTTCCACAAAATGTTAGTTTAAGGGTGCGCGTGTTTATGCAACAAGGTTATTGTATGTTTTTCATTTGTATTTTCCCCCATTTTCAGCTGAATTGCACAGGTTAGAGATCACGTTAAAAGTTGATAAAGTTCTAAAATGATTTCTCTTGGTGTCACTATTTGCATCACAAAATCTAGCACTTTAACAGGTGTGTGTAGAATGTTTATATCCACTGTGAAACTTGAGGTTGACTCCCTGCGAGTTTGAAATCCTTCTGCAAGAGATTTTAAGGCATTAAGTCAAGATGGAAGCACCCGTTTGCGTAAGCATCCCTACATATATTTGGGAAGAGCTCAAAGAGTCAATATGTTCACAGCTGTATACGAACATACTTACTGTATACTTACGCATGCCTGCATACATGCAATCAAAATAAGTGCTTTAATTTTATTATCATTTTAGAATAGAAAGTGTAATTATACATCAGGATCCAAGGATATAATATATGTCAACTCATTGTTTCTGTGGCTTAATAAAAAATAAACCCTCTATTATCTACATTTACTGTCTAACCAACCCAAAATTGCATTGGGGCGGTAGGACCCCTAAACTTAGTGTCTCTGGACATAAAAAATTATGGTGCATTGTGTGTGAAACAAGACTACCTGGTCTGGTCTCCAGGAAATATAATGGCTCATACCTCAAACAACAATGATGTAGGTTACAGAACCACTGGAAACCACTAGGCTAAGTGACATGCAGAAAACTAAGCCTGTTGGGTACAATCAATCCACAAAATGTGTTCTAAGCTACAAGTAACATTTAGTACAAAAAAATGCATACAGATACAGGGACAACAAAAGACCCTAAATCAGAGTTGGCCGGAATAACAGATTGGCTGTACTTTTGAAGCAGGTGGAAGAATTACTGCTGCAGCTTGATGAGAGCACAGAACTGGGGCACTGTCCAATCAGTCTTGACAGAAGGCAGAATGAAGGAAGAGCAGTTAGGGTTGTAGGCAAAAAAAAAAAAAAAGTGCAGGCACTAAATGCTGATCTTGGACTTATACTCACAATTAGCTTAGAAAACTTTCAGAGTTAATCACAAAGGAGAAGGTAGTATGATGATCAAGTAATTGCCGATATCTTAATGAGGCTGGTCCTTTTCAGTCATTGTTTTCACTCCCCTCTACCTCCCAAAACAAATAGTTTTTAAAAAATCCATCCATTCGTCTATCCATTCATTAATTTTTTCCCCGCTTATCCATTATACTTTTTTTTTTTCTGTACATTTGCTAAATTTGTATTTGCATTTTATTCCTTCCCCTATGACAGCAGTATGTGCAGACCTATACAGTGGCATGTCAGACACTACTGTACATGCAGCACATGTTCACAACCCAACGCGCATACACACAAATTTCCCATCTCCTGACAGGTGTGTGTTACAGGTGTCAGGGAGCGTGGTGCTGCCAAAGGGGCTTGAGTGAGTGCTGTCACTCCCCATTCTTCTGTCAGGACGGGCTGACTGATATGCCATTCTAGAGCAATTCTGTTTGTCTCTCGGAGGGAAAGCTTCTCCTTTTATTACTATTGAATTAAAGAAATGGTTCATGCCAGGGGCCAGGAATAGGGGAAAGAGTGAGAGATGGGGGTGTGGGGGCAGTGAAAACAGCCTTTCTTGCAGGTAAAACAGCTGTTCTCCTTGTTCCAAGTGCTTGTTCCAACTTTATGAGGTCCATGACAAGCAATGAAAAAAAGGAAAAAAAGTCTTTTTTTTCCTTCAGAGCAAGCTGAACTAATTGAACAGTTGCATTTTTTTTATTTACAAATGTGATTATATTATATTATATTCTGATATTAGTGGACTAATCAACAAGCCCTTCTTTGAGCTTGCTCATTTTAATTTACTGTTATATTCTGTTAGCCCCATTTTCAGAGGATTTTTTTTTTTTGGTAAGACACTGACCTATGTAATATTCAAGGGTAACAAAGACATCTACTTTAAGGGATGAACCAGTGTTGTGTCTGCAACTAACAGACAACTTAGCAAAGAACCAGTTTTAAATTGTATCTTTAGGCACTTTTTTACTAGTAGCCTGTCACAAAAAACACATAAGTGTTTCCCATTTCTTTAGCTCAATCTATGAAAAATGCCAAAGAGAACACAGTTTGACAGGTATAAAATAGTATTTGTGCACCAACAATGTGGTTCCCAAAGAGCTATTAGCCAAAAAACTGTCATATTTCAGAAACTGGGCAAGCGGAAGACAAAATAATGAGTCACAGGTTTTTGTTTTTTTTTTAAAAACTATCTACAGTAAATGAACATTGATTTTTTTTTTTTAAGAAGCCATTCGCAAAGAAAGGAAACAAGAGAAAAGGATGAGATATGCCAAATTTCACAAGAACTGCATTGAAAATCAGAGGCAACAGGTCTGATGGGAATATATATTGAAGACAATTAGAACCCCAGCCCAACCGGTCGCAGCAAATGACTGAGCCTGGTTCTGCTGGAGGTTTCTTCCTGTTAAAAGGGAGTTTTTCCTTCCCACCGTTGACAAGTGCTTGCTCATAGGGGGTCGTTCTGACTGTTGGGTTTTCTCTGTGTTATTGTAGGGTCTTTACCCACAATACAAAACATCTTGAGGCGACTGTTTGTTGTGATTTGGCGCTATATAAATAAAAAGTGAATTGAATTGAATTTAATATGGAAGAAGTCAGGAGAGAGGTACAATCGTGAGTGTTTACAGCCATCAGTAAAATATGGTGGAGGCTCTGTCATGGTGTGGGGCTGCATTTCAGCCAGGGGTTTTGGTGATTTTGTCAAAGTTGATGGAATTATGAACACAGAAAAGCATTTTTTTAACTCTGTTTTTGCCTTATGCACTGTATTTCCATGTATGCTTGCACATTTAAATAAATTGCTGTACCTATTTACCTTTTTTAAGCAAAATATAAAGAAATGTGACTTTTGCACAGTACTGTAAGTGTAACAATCAAAATTACAAAAAGAAAACACAAACTCTATACATTTCATATAAAATGCATACTAAATATGGATCCCAACTTGTAGGAAATTATAAACCAAAATATCTGATATTTTCTTCTTCTTCACAATGAAAAACAGATGCTTACAGAACAATCACTCCTTGATGGGATTTGGCACACTTTAAATTCATAATTTAAATTAATTAAATATTCTACCACTTGAAACATTATGATTACAAAGCCTTTAAAAAACACACATAACTTGTGCAATTACGTTTTTGTTTTGTTTTGTTTTCTTTCTTTTCTTTAAAGAAGCATGCACTTGAGGAGAGTAATTGCCTACAGAAGACGTCACAGCCTTGTTTTTTTTTTTATGTAGCATAAAGGCTTGAAAAGGGACATCAATACAGAGCGTCATGACAAAGATGATATGTTTTCTTGCCACTTTAAAGAAAATTCACATCAGTGGCCAAGGCTTTTTATCTTCCAGACTTTCCAACTGGCCTCTACGGTGGTTTGGTGCATCAAAAAGTATCTAAAAGAGTCTATCTAAAGAGTTTGTATCATTTGAAAAAAAAAAAACTGTGGCTCCATACCTATTTGTGAGTCACAGATGAACAACAGTTATTCAGCGGCTGAAATGGTCTTTGTTTGCTGAGTGAAAGCCAGGCTGTAAAAAAAAACGGATTTTCATGATTCATACTTTTAAAACTCTTCCTTTAAGGACTAGACTGAACCACGGCCAACAATCAATGGATGTCCTTTAAATTGTTCTTTCTTGTTCAGATGCTAATGGAAAATATAGTCAGGGCTTTATTTGAGAGTCCAAATAAAAAAAAAATTTTAAAAAAGCCAAACAAACCAGTAAACAAACTCAAAACACGATGTTGCAAAAGCATCGCTGTTCATTGGTAGTCTATGCACCAGGTTACTCAAAATATCAACTCGATATCCCACGATGCTAGAAAGCAAGGGAAAAGCTGTTGTTCTGCATCATCAGGTACCAAACATAAAATCAGTGGGTGTGAGACAGTCAAATGGATGGATTAAGACATGAAGCTTTATTTTAATTATTTATAAATTGTATTTCAAGTGTGGATCGATATTGATTAAAATAAAATCAGCCACACTGTTGTTGCTTACAGCATTAAAGACAGTTAGGTATCCTGCACTTGTAACATCTTAACTGGTTAAAACTCCCTTAGGCCAACCTCACCAGTACTTGATGCATCACGCAAAAGGATGCTGAACTCTTTTTCTCCTTGCTTCTTTTAATGGCTCCTTCTCTCCAAATGGGCCATGTGAAATTTATTGCTTTTCTTTCTCCATTACATATCCCACCCTACAAATTACTGCTCTCTGTGAATCCCTGAAATATAGACACATATTCACTTACAGTAAGCAGATTACATTGAAAGACGTAACGGGAAAATAAAGATCAGAGACAGATTTTACTTGGCCTTTAATGTTTTGAAAGGGCTCGCTCACACGCAGTATATCCTAAAGCTAACATGCCTACCGCTGTAGTGGCCCACAGTCAGATCTTTGTATGTATATGTTGGCATCAACATTTACAAAGTTGCATAGCATACGCACGAGTGACACGCACAAGAGAAGTAGAAAATGAGAGGGAAACCTGATTGTCCCCTTCTAAAGTCAAGCTAAGTATCAACAGCATTCTGTTAATATGGTGGCCTAATGGGAAATGTGCATGGGGCCCACAAGGAGGGATTGAACAAGGACCGACCCTGAAATGGACAAAGAGAGAGGAAAGAGGAAGTTAGGAAATGAGAGTGGGAATTGGACACTGTGCAAGGGGAAAAGTAAAGAAATTGGGAAGAAAAAAAGGTACTGTGGGTAATGGGAGGGTGACATAGAGGAGAGGTGGAGAGGGACAATCAAAGTGTTCAGGAACCCTAGAATCACTCAGGTACACATACACATGTGCATGCACACACATTTCTGCCTCCTCATATCCCTGTTGAGCTCTTTGCAGCTGATTCCCTGCTTTCCCCAGTCACCTTCATCATCTCTCATTCACTCATTTTTCAACCCCTCACTATGCCCTTGTTGACTTTATCATCTCCCTGTAGCACACACACACACACACACACACACACACACACACACACACACTCACTGCCCACACCATGAGCAATCCCCATGCCTCCTCCCCTCCCCACACCAATCAGCTGGCTCAGTACCCGTGATCCCTCTCCCCAGTGTGCAATAGGCCCCAGTTTAAAATGTACAAATAATAAAAAGTGTTTTGGGGCTACAGAGGCTGTAATGGATACATATGGTGGCCTGTTGGATTTAGAAGCGAAGCGCAGAAACAGAGAATCGAAGACACACACAGAGCTATCAGAGGATCATTTTCCCTGATTCTATTTTCTTGATTAGCAGTGATCATGAAGGGAAAGTGGGTTTCAAAATGACACCAAGCTGAGCTATAGTATGTAGCCAGGCAGTATTAGAAGCATTTGTCTCACCCAACACTCGCCACCCCCGCCTTTCCATTACCGGCAAATGCTCAGCTGACTAGCCGCCATCTACCCACTCACCTCCATCTTCCTCTAGCAACCGTCTTCAAAAAGAAAATCATTGGCAAACAGAAATGAATAATAAGAGCAGAGGAAGGATACTATGTAGAGTGGATTTCTCTCTATCTCTCACTCTCTCACTTTCTTTCTCTCTGGCTGTGTGTGTGTTTTTACTGAATGCACAAAACTTACATCTTATCACAATACAGTGCATGTAGACACATGCAGTATACACAGACACACTTGCACAATGATACTATTCCAGTGAGAGGCAGTACTGTTGCCTCAGACTAATGTTGGCTTCTCCAAATTACTTTAAGTTCACACTGGGCAACAAGCCAAATGGCTCTATGTGCAGCTGGAATGGTGATATAGGAGATGAAGCTGGCTGGAAACCAGGGCCAATACTCTGACACATATCGGCACAGCACATTCAGGCTGTCCATCTTGCATAAAGATATACAAAGGAGATGTATACAGACTTCAGATATTAAGGAAAAAATACTTAAATTGATGCCACCGTATGAATTCTTCCGGCATTACTGTTAACAAGCTTTAGATGGAGCAAGGAAATGTTATCCATAATTGTGGCTGCATAAGATAATGATAAAAGCTATATTACACCTGGAACCACAGTTAATAATTTGTATTCATCTCATTTAGTATTTAATAAATTTATGCTAAGGAAATTCTCAATGGCTGGACTAAACAGCTTGAATCTCCAGTATGCAGAGATTCTCACTCCCCATCCTGTCTCACCGCTGTAGATAAATGTAATTAAATTCATAGTGGTAAATAAACTGACTTGTGTCTCATTACCCATTATTGTTCATTAATAGTCAGTCACATGATAATAAAATAATGCATTTGCAATTAAATTAATAAAGTAAATGTGAATCTGTAATAGAGTGATGCTAATATTTACCAGTTATTTGTCCTGCTGCTATTTGGTGTTTCTCAGAAGTAGGGGTGGGGACAGAGATCAGTGGACGAGTGAGGAAGCTAGAATCTATTTACATGGGGCTCAAGTGCATATCAGCCACACTCATCTGTCACAAAGCTTTGACAGCAGCTTGAGAACTAAAGGTTTCCCATAACTGCCGCTGCCTCTGTCTCAATGATGGGACCTTAAAAGGAGGGTTAGGATGAGACGTGTGTCATCTGTAAGAGCAGCAAAACTGGGCCACTCTGAAGAATAGTGTCTAGACCCCAAGAGTAGATCATCCATTTTGCAACAAGAGATGAACAAGGCATTGTTCTTTGCTTAAAATTTTAGTGGTGCTTTTCTGTAATGAAATGATTTTTGGCTTGGGCTTACATGCATCATGAAATGGTAATAGGTACAGCAATCACTCAAGAATTCAAAAGCTCTGGGGATCTTCTACATCTCCATTCAACACAATCTAACTCACTTTGTTAGGTTATTGACTGTAAGTTGAAACAGTTTCTGTAAGTGTGCTTGTGGCAATCATTTAATCTTTAGTTGACAAGTAGCCATTCTTTAATTATACCATGCAGGATTTTTTTTACTACCATATTGTATACTCAGACAGCCTCTTGTGTAAAATCATGCAGTCTCATAAAATCATAATGCAAAGAAATTAAGTTTTTTATTTCTTCATTTCCGCAGTACCTGGTCCACCCTATCTGTCAGTGGCTCAGGACTCTGACACATCAGCTGTGGTTCGTTGGGATCCTCCAGATCTAACCAATGGCATGGACCTGCAGGGTTACCGGCTCCAGTTTGGCAGAAAAGATGTCATTCCTTTGGCCACACTGGAATTTGCTCCCCAAGAGCGGCAGTACTCTGTGGGCAACATTCACCGGGGGGCCACTTATCTCTTTAAGATCTCTGCCAAGAGCAGGGGTGGCTTTGGGGAAGAGGCTGTGGTAGAGCTCGCTGTGCCTGAGAACACGCCAGGGGGATACCCACAAATTAATGAGGGCTCCAATGTGACATGCTGCTCAGTGCAGCTGTCCTGGTCTCCACCAGTGCTGGCAGAGAGGAATGGGGTAATCACAGAGTACACTTTGGCCTATAAAGAAGCTGGCACCAGAGAAGCTCCACGGGAACTCCACTTATCCCCCAGCCTATCCAGCTATGTGCTCAACAGCCTCAAACCGAACTCAGCATATGATGTGAAAATACGTGCACACACCAGTGTAGGTCCAGGGCCCTACAGCCCGCCTATCCAGTATCGGACCGTGGCCTTTGATCCAGCAGGTAGGGCTTGCCTGTTTGTTACTTTTATCCAACCCAGTTGGCAGGGGGTTGGAAATTGGCTAAAAGCAATCTGCAACAACACAAAAACTGCCCACCCCCTCCTCCAACCACCTCCACCTCTCCTCAAGAAAGAGGAAAGATTGATAATTAAATTGCTTGCCGTGGGATACTCACTTCACTAACCCAAATCAGGTAAAAGCTAAGTCAGTAAGTTATAGTCAGTCATTTTGAGAAAGAGGAAAGAAGCCTAGAATTTCAAGGTAAGTGCCATTTGGTCAGACACTCTTCTCAGTCATTCTTGCAGCCTGTTACCAAGCACAGTCACTCAGCTTATGCCAGCTCACATTCCCAGTTTACAAACAAGGTAGGACCTCAATCAAATCTAGTCATGCCGAGAGTAAGTGTGGACTATTGTAAAATGGCAAAAATCTAATTTGGGTTCTTTATTTTTGGTTTTGGATTTGGTTTAAGATATTCTGCCCTTCCTAACTCCCTTCCTCTCCCAAAGCCTCAACCCCGTTCCCCCGCCTTTGACGGGACAGCTTGTGGCATGGCATCCCACAGATGCACCGCAAAGGACTGTTAGCATGCTGTGTTTTGGGTTTGTCTCTATGCCTACGTGGCATCACGCTGGCAGTGCCAACCCAGACTTAGTAGAGGTGTAGGATCAGTTGGCACTGGGACCGCATGGGTCAATTGTTACTTGTCAAATGCTCATGATTCAAAGATAATAATGAGCTGGGTTGGCACTACCCACGATGGCTAGCCAGTAGGTACACCCTTGTGCTCCATGGGTTTGTTGTCCATGAGTCTTACGTGCTGTGTGTCTTAACCAATGGCATTGCCCTTCTCACAGCCAATCACAGCTCACTGTTACACTCACTTTCCTACCCGGAAGAACGTTGCAGGGGAAGAACAGCTTTAAAAAAACACACACACAAAAAAAAAAAAAAAGCAAAAATAAGGTTCTTCATTTATTTCCCTTTCTTTGTGATCTCAATATATTCCATTCACTTATGGTACCCTCTTTCTTTTTTCTTGAATTTGTCCACTCAACAGATGTTCCAAAGAACTTCACTGTCAAGTGGACCACCAAGACCACAGTGGTCATTGCATGGAAGTTTTCTGAAAGCAGGTCCCCATACAAATGCACAGTGAGTGTAATGCTGCAAAATGAATAAAAACATGAATAATAATGACTGTCAGCTGAGTTGCATTTTAACTTCAAAGCATTCTGAAAATCCCACCGTGTAATTTAGAATCTTGAAGCTGATTTCAGCTTGAAAACTGTCATTCCATTTGTCATATTTCAGCAAGTGAATTCACCTCTCAGTCATCTTCCTTCTTAACTGTCCACTCACTCACCAGTTTACTGACCAACTATCACTCCAATCCTAGATTGAGTATAACCGTCAGAAGATGGATGTGGACGCCAGGCAGTTGAGGGTGCTCGTCACTGGACTAAGACACAACGCTTCCTATGAGTTCACGGTAACCTGCCAAGAAAGCATGGATGGTGGGCAAAGACACCGGGTAACGGCCAGGACTGCACCGCTCATGCTGAACAGAAAACCCAAGTTGGACATCTACGTTAACTCGGACAACGTGGTCACCATGTCCTTCCCATCAATTGACAGCAAGGATGTCAAGTGAGTTTTGAGGGCTAAAAGACTCTGCAAGCTCTGTCTAAATTGTCTTTGCTTAAATATCAACATCTTTAAGATCTGATGTGACATCTGTTGAGATCGCAAGGTAATGAGCATGTGATGTGAAAAATCCAGGGACTGCTAGAGCCTTTGCAAGAACTGAATTATCTTTTCAATTTAATGTTGACTGTATGGCATTTTTTTTAATGTTAACTTAGTTACAATGTTAAAAGACTTTATTTTATTTTGTTTTATTTGTAATTTACCTTCATGCTGTGCTCCCAGGAATTTCTATGTGGTAGTGGTGCCACTTAAGAAGACCACGGGGACTGTTAAAAACTTGAAAAGCCCTGATGAGATGGACATGGAAGAGGTAAGCCCTATAAATGCAAAAGGACTTAATGTTGTAAGCTTTTGGTTTGTACAGTTAAGTCCATAGGGTTTTGAAAAATTAAACCTTTTTTGTGTAATTTTGCCTCTGTACGCTACCAGAGTTGATTTTAAATCAAACAGTCAAGGTGTGGAGCAGCACGGTGGTTAGCACTGTTGCCTGAGTCCTGGGTTTGAATCCACCATCTGGCTGGGGCCTTTCTGTGTGGAGTTTGCATGTTCTCCCTGTGTCTGCGTGGGTTTTCTTTGGGGTACTCTGGCTTCCTCCCACAGTCCAAAGACATGCAGTTAGTGGGGTTAGGTTAATTGGTGATTTTAAATTACCCATAGGTGTGAATGGTTGTCTGTCTCTCTGTGTTAGCCCTGTGACAGACTGGCAACCTGTCCAGAGTGCATCCCGCATCATCCAGTGGCAGCTGGGATAGGCTCCACCCCAACCGTGGATAAGCAGAAGAACTAAAGCAGACTTTTAGCTTTAGTTCAAGGGATTTAACAACTGTGTTGTTTAGGAACTGCATTCGTTTTTATAGATAGTCCCCCATTTTTAGAGGCTTAAAAGTAACTGGGCAATTGACTTATAAGAAGTTTCATGGCCTAGTGAGATCTACTGCATTCTTATTCCATGAACAATTTAGCAAATATAAGATCTGGAGTGAATTTCAAGTGTTGAATTTGATGGTTTTTCACACAAACTCTCAATATGAGTTCCAAAGAGATGTTGATGTAAGTAAGACAGCCCATCATTAATCTGGAAAACACAAATAAACCAGAGAGAGAGACAGCAAAAAAGTGGCTAAATCAACAGTCTGGTCATTCCTAAAAGAAGGAATGCATCAGCCAGCTCAGCAACACCAAAAGTCCTGAAAGATAACAGAAGACAAATGAAATGGATGGTTATGAAAAACCTCCTCACATGATCTAGCCAAGTAAAGAAATCTCTTGAGGGAGGCAAGTATCACTGTCAAAGTCTACAAATCTAGAGACTCCTTCAGAAAGTTTACAGCAAGGTGCAGCCCACTGGTGACGCTCAAAAACAGGAAGCCCGGATGATACAGAAAACAAAAATAATTGCATAATTCTGAAAAAAAAAATCTTTGGACAGATGAAATCAAGATGAGCTTGAACCAGAAAAGGATGGGAATAGAAAAGCATGAAGGAGAGAAACAACTCATGATATGAATCATACCACATTATCTGTCAGAACTGGTGGGGGCAATGTTATGGCAGGGACATGTATGGCTACCAGTGGAACCAGGAAACTAGTGACTGATGATGTGACTGTTGCTATAAGTAGCAGGATGAAGGTATACCCTGCTGCAAACCTGATCGAATATCACTTCACAGTGCAAATGGAAAGTGACCTAAACCATTCTCAAAAGCAAGCCAAGAGTTTCTCGAGGCAAAGAAATGGGAGGTGATGTCCATGGGTTAGAGATTTCAGGCAGACTGTGAAGGATTTCCATCCAAGTATTCAAAACAGTCCTTATATTTCAAATTAGGTTAGCTTGTTACTTTTGAGGCTCTGAAAATGGAGACTGTGTATAAAAATGTCTGGAATTCCTAAACAGTTAATGCAATACTTTATTTAAACCCCTTGAATTAAAACTGAAAGTCATTTCAATAACTTCTTGACCATCTAATTTAAAATAAACTGTGGTGGTGTACAGAGGCAAAATTACAAAAATTGCATCATTGTTGAAAAACCTTTGGACCTAATAGTATGTAATAATAGCACATACTGAAACCTTTTCAAGGCGAGATTCCAGAGGCACGTATTTGTGTTACCAGTGGTTGCGTGTTCTGTCTGTATTGTGCGCATCATGTACTCGAAGTGGGCACACAGAACACAGACATAACTAAATCTCAGCTATGCTAATTTGTCCCCCCAAGCATGCAGAAGAGAGAATTACACAATCTTCTCCCACTCATACCATAGCTCGGGGTCACCTTGAGCACCAGATCAACAGCATCCATCCCTACTGGATTTGGGATTATACACATATTCCCTGTGCTTAGTGCCTGCCTCTGTCTGCAGTTTGAACTAAATGAGAGAGGTTTGATGTTGGGGAACGGCTGCATGGTTGAATGGAGCATTGCCAGAAATGTAGAAGCTTTTAGAATCTAAGTGTACTGTTACACCTACAGATTGTTTCCTTTGATCTCTGGGAGTGCACATAAAGAGTTCAAGACCTGCAAGTTAAAGTATATATTTGAAAATCCATCAGAAAATATCGTCAGGTCAGAGTCAGCTGTTCTCTCGATTTAGTCTTGGTAAAAGATCTGTCACTTGATTTTGGGCACTGATTTAGGAAGAAAACACAGGTGCAATAAATAAATAAATAAATAAGCATAAAGAAGTAAAACAAAACCTTTTTACTTCAATAAGCTGTTGCGGGAGGTGATCCCAAAGCGTCGTTCCCGCCGTCAGCTGGCTCAGCTGGACCAGAAGAAGCCCTACATCATAGCCTGCTTCAGGCAGCTGCCCGCCAGCTTCACATTAGGATCTGAAACCCGCCACAGTAACTGTGAGAACAAGCCTCTCGAGCCTGGCGAGGAGTACGTCTTCTTCCTGCTGGCTGAACTCAACGCCACTAGTGGGGTGAGTAACTAGTTTAGCTCAGTTCAAGACAATTCAGTTGAATTTTTGTCAGTGGATTTAATTAATTAATTCAGTTTGCTGCACTTAATTGTGGTTCACTAAATGCCGGTTCATCCAAATCTAACACGTTTGCTTCAATCATTTCACATTTGTGTCACATTTGCATCCAGTTTGTGCTGTTAGTTTAGGTTGCAATTTATATATTTGTGTTTTAGGTACTATGCTAATATGTCAAATTTGTTTCTGTTCAGAAAATGTTTGCAACCAGCCCGTACACTGACATAGTGACGATTCGTGAGCTGCCTGTGGACCCTGCGCCAATAGAGCCTGGAGATGGGCTCATATGGGTGTTGGGCCCTGTCCTGGCTGTGGTCTTCATTATCTGCATTGTCATCGCCATTCTTCTGTATAAAAAGTGAGTTGGCTTGGGAATGTGTGTTTGTGGTGAAACTTGTGCGTAAAAAGAACACCGTTCAAGTTCAAATAGATGTCAGGTTTAGGGATTGTTTGTAGTGCAATTGGGGAATTGGGCTATTGGAAAATGATTGCATGTTAGGAGGCATGTTGAACGAGGGTTTTATTACGTTTTCACAGCAGCATGATTTTCAAAGTCCCGACAACCAGGTTGCATGTAAATATGAAACGGGCTTTTTTTCTGTAAAAAGATGGTTGTGGGAAGTGAGTTGGTTGGAGAAAGAAGAGAGGAGGAGATTCTTTGAGATGGTGCTCAACTCGACTAGGAGAAAGAGTATGCTAATCAAAAGATCTCAGTAGATGTCAAAAATATTTATTTAATAAAAGATGGGTGAAAAATTCAAGGGAAAAATAAAATTAAGTGTCTTAGGAAGGTTTTGGAAAGCTGTGGGGCCAAAATAGGTCCAGTGGACCTTAGCTGTGACCCTATAAGTCTGAAACTAAGCTGAAGGGATGGAAAGCAATTCTTCCAGAATCTGTTTCTTTGTTTGTTGTTGATGATGGTTGGTAGATTGTCTAATATATAGTTTGTTTGTTTGTTTTATTTTGTTTTTCTGGTGATGGCAAAGACCATGACATATAACTCAGATCATTTTTCACATACATAAAAAGCCCCATTCCCATCAGGATAGAAATGAGGATAAGACTGAACACTAAGATACAACTTTCTAATTGTTTTGTAGTGACCCTGCCACTGCCCCCACCTAAGTGGACAAATGGACTCAAACCATACCACCAGAATGCCCCTCAGTACATAAAAAGCCACCCATGTTATTAAGGAGCTCAGCTATCAAGTTACAGTATCACAACTGGAGGTTTTTCCTATAGATTGTCACCAGTCTGTATGTGAAATCATAACTGTGTTCTTGAGAGAATAACAATGTAAATGTGTTGTTCGACCGTTGCCTAAGTTACTTAATAATCATATTAGAAATCACAAGCATAATAATTGGGTGATCAAACGTCTCCTAAAGCCCCCACACCTCACCCCCCTCTGACGGGACTAAATTAAATCTTCGGGTTTTGGAAAATGCACATGCAGTCGATATATCACCCTTGTATTCCTGTTAGCTGCAGCTATTAGCCTCAGGGGCTGCAAATCCAAACAGAACAATGTTGCAAGAGGTTGTCCTGCATACCAGGGAGGATCCCTGAATTATCTAAAGGGGGCAGGACTGGTGTGAGCAACATGAGGTGGGCTCTGATGCTTTCAGATGATCCATGGCTATCTGACCTTGGTTTACCTCCATCTTGATGGTTAGTGGGAGAGTAACATCTCTCCTTGAATCTCTCTCTTTTTTCTCTTCTCTTTCACTCCACCTCACTCTCCCATCTCCCCCATCTCTCCATGGTGAATAGTGTTTCCCGGGACTGCCCTTGGCCCTGACATTCCCCTTTCCTATCCGTATCTGCACCCTTGTGCGCACACACACACGCACACAAGCACACAAACACACACACACACACACGGACACACAGATGCAGACTCTCAACTATATGCTCTTACTTGCACATTTCATTGAATACTCACTCATTCTCACTCATTGACACATGTACACACCCACACTCTTGCACACAACTTCTCCCAATGCTGATGAGCTTTATCTCGCTTTTTGCGAGCCCAGCAGTCGACCCCTGTGAATTTTAAACTGCTCTCTATTGATTTATCTCTCTTCTTGCCTCCCCATCTCCCTCTCTCCTTGTGTGTTGTGTTTTCACCATCTTTATATATTTATTTGACTCCTATTGCTTTCTCTGGAAACAGCAAACCTGACAGGTAAGGCTTAGTCTTACTTAGATTTAATGCATTTCACAAAACAAAATAGCCCACCTCAGCACTGAATGCCCTTAATTAGTGAGAGCGAGGGAGACTTTTTCATACTTGATACATGTTATCAAATTCCCAGTCCTTGATTTTGTTTCAGTTTTAACTTTCTTGACCAACTGAGCTACCAGCTGGTTGGAGTTTTTGAGTAGATAGTGAGGGTGGGAATTCCTGTGCTGGATCAAGTGCACATTAAAGTTATTCTTTTGTTTTTCTTTCTTTTCTTTTTTTTGTATGTCTCCCCGTCTTTCTACACTGTTTTACTCTTCAGCCACAAAAGAAAAGAGTCGGAGCCACGCACAAAATGTCTGCTCAACAATGCAGACATTACACCCCATCACCCTACAGACCCTGTGGAGATGAGACGCATCAACTTCCAAACTCCAGGTACGGGAAAGGTGTACAACACTCACACTGGAAAATGGAAAGCATCTCGTGGTAAAATTGAACAATATAGTTTACAGGATATAAGTATACTTCTATAAAAGTGCAGAGGAAATAAGAATTTGAAGAAGTTTCCTTTTTAAAAAAAATGGGGGCTGTAAAGAAGGTTTTAGTGCCTTTTGCCTAATCAGTTTTGCTGGGACTACTTGAATGGAAATCAGAAATGTACATGAGCAGCAGCCCTAATCTAAAAATTCAGTCACTGGCTACATACATATACATATACATATATACCTGCAGAAGACCTTCCTTCTTGTTACCAAATTATTAATTGAGAGAGAAAACCTTTCATGGAAGCAGAACATAAATGCGTGGTTATGGTTTAATATGTTTTACATGTCTTGACAGCAGATTGTTACACTGACACCCACATGCGCTATTCAAAAACAATTACATATGTGCTTTTACACTCTGTCCACGGAGTGCACCCATATAATTCTGTTTGACATTATTTGCCTTCATAACAACCTGTAGGCTAGGAACATGTGTTTGCCATATCCCCGTTAACTGCTGATGAATAAGAAAGAAAATCCTGTTTTTCTTACCCCTGGCTTTCTAAGTGATTCCATTTTCATCTTACTTTACTTTTGATGATCATCTGAGCTAAAGTCCGGTGTTAGTAACAAAGCACATTCAATCCCATTTACAGTCACAGGTTTCTCCAGCTACTGCTTTCTGACATCTTCCCACTGGCTTCCTTTCAGACCGATTTTCTGTTTGTTTGCCTTTTTATCATCAAGCCTCCTGTGATTTGACCACACTGACCTCTGCAGTTTGTGGACTCTGGTCTGAGCAACACTGGAAGTGTGTTTCTTGTACTGTCTTTGTTTCAGTTAATTTTCAATGTCCAGTTACAAGCCATGGTTTGCTAAAAAAAAAACAAAAAACAACAACAACAACAATGGCCAAGCCAGGCATTACAAATGTACTGTGCACCTATCCCAAATCCCAAACTCCCTATGTATAAAGGTAGCCTGTAGATGCTCCGTTTTCTCAGTCGAGTGATTTATTTGACAAAAACAAAGACCTGCGTTTAAAGGAACTTCAGATTCAAATGGCATTGTTATCAGTCCAAGCAAACAGCAAATGAGGGAGGAAATTCTCCATAGGTGGAATAAACACACCCAACCTTGTTTCTGCTCATTTCTTTTCCCTTTGTTGTGCCTGCCGTCTTGCTGTCTCCAAGCCTAGTTGTTTTTTTGGCCATCCATCTGTCATCCATGGCCAGTCTCTGCTCCATCAAAAGGCTCGGATTTCAAAATAAAGCATTTCTATTCAGCCCAGGCGTGCCGCCCTGAGTTTGTATCTTCGAAGGAAAGAGAGATTTCTTTACATCAGAGGAGAGATATGCGAGGAGAGGCACGCAGCCACTTAGGCAGAAATGCTCCTGTTCCCATCTTTATCTCGCTTGGTATTCAGAGTCCTATTAGAGGCTCTTTAATGACAATGTTATAGTGGCTGTTCTTATGCTTTGAGCGTTTCTCCTGTGCCTACCACTGTCCTTCAGCCTTCCTTAAATAATAGACACTCTTGTTACAAACACTTGCTCCCTTTTACATAACAGTCACCAGTATATGTTAAGACTTGTCTTTATATTTGACAAGCATTCTCATTCGACAGCCTTGCCGTTGTTCTGCAGAATTGGGTGCTGTCGTTATCTCTGCACCCAGGGAATTTAATTTGAATGGACATTTTAGCCCAATTAAGTGGGCCGGTGAGCATTTGTGAACATCCCCATCAGCTAATAGCGACCATTGTTCAAATGAGCATACTCCCTGTGTAGTTATCCAAGGCCTCTCCAATCCAGCAGAGCATATGCTACATCGGCAATGTGTGCTCAGTGACCCCTAGTGCTGAGGAACATAAAATATGTTTTTGATTAGCCTTCCAACAGGCAACGTGTTTCAGAGAGAGTGTGCACACTATATGTGTGTTTGTGCATGCTTGTCCATGTGTGCTTAAAGCCCTGTAGGTGATATGACAGCCTCACAATGACATCCCATAACTCCTTGGGGCACAGAATGACTTGTTTTGTCATTATCTTCCATTGTGCCCAGGGTTTAATTGGCAAATGGGGCCAAAGTAATGAAGCATCACGACTCAGTGGATAGCTACTGTCTATCTTCAGTTAAGCCCTCCCTTTTGCCTTAAGTGCTTACTCTTTTTTTTTTTAAATCTTCATCATTTAATTCTTTTTCTGTTCTTCCTTGTGTTGGAGATAAAAAGCTGTAACAGTGAGTGACCATCAAGAGGCTCCAACCAGCAATAAATAAATAAGTAAATAATCATAATATTTAAACATATTTTCACGTGATGAGTTTGATTTCCCTATGATCATATGGTATGGAGGTATGATCAAGATGTTCTGTGACTGCGGTGACCTGATTTGAATTTGACCACCATCCTTTTCCAAAAAGTCACCTTTTGCAGTGATACACTGAATCCAATGCAGCTGCCAAGCTTGGAACACTCCCTGAAAGCATTCTTAAGTACATCAAGCACCATCTGCAGTGTGATGTCTGTGCTGCTGCAGCCACAAAAATCTGAGCATGTGTGTTGTCTTGATGTAGCGCTGAATTGCATTTGTGCCACATTTCAGGACCTTTGTACTAAATGACCTCCCTTAGAGACATCATGAAGTCAAGTTGAACTCAGCACTGCACCTGGGGAGGAATTATACACAACCCAGTGAATTTTGGGGGAAAAAAATAGCAAGCCTGCTCCTGGTCATGGTCCTGACCTTATACTTCTTCTTGGGTCTTGGAAACTGTGGGCTCTTCCTTTGCAAAGCTGCTATTGAGTCTTTGCGTTGGCTAATCCTAGTTCTGCTGATGGAGATGATCACAGACTCTGACATGAAGGTGCAAATGCACACCTGCATTTGCACCTTGTATATTAAAGAAGGGACTTGACTTTCACTGGGATTACAGCTATACATACATACATACATACATACATATATATATATATATATATATATATATATATATATATATATATATATATATATATATATATATATATATATATATATATACTAAATTACTAAATTTATAGCACTTTATTGTGATGTAAAGTGCTAGCACTTTACATCACAATAATGTAGTTAAATCAGCGGCCTGCTCACTGAATTTCTCCAGATTACACCGACATCTGTAACAGCCGTGCCCTCTTCATCACAGTTCTGTCAAAACACACACGTAATACACACTTCCACATACACATAATCAGACATGCCTGTACTTTTTTCATGCTGTGATGAATGACGTTTAGAGACAGTGTTTCAGAGCACCACCCACTAGGTTTAATTAGTCATTGTCACAAATCAATTAGGGAGAGGGGGGATTTTCAGTGTCTTCATTTCGCTGCACTCACTTTGCATCACTGCAGTGATGTCCTCTCTCTTATAGACATCTGAGAAAGGTAAACTATATTTTGTAGAATCAAGCTGAGCACTGTTTTTAGGTAGATTTGTTTTGGGGTTTTTTTACTTTTTCGTTAATAAAAACCTGGGTTTAGCCTATAAGCCTTTTTTTTATATATACTATATCTCAGAAAAGAAGACATTTGGAAAGAGAGCTTTTTCATTTAGAAAGTCTTTTTATTCTTTTTGCCCTTGAATCTTGTTTCCATTACATTCATTTCTCACTTCTTACGCATGCAGCTTAACGTAATATCTGATTCCCGTGGATAAAACTTGCCATCTTTGTATCGTGCGATCGTTTTCTGTCACTGAGCAACTCTGTCAGTCTGATGACAGCTTTCAGCCCATGCAAAATCTATTTTTCTTTGCTTGATGGGCAGGTTGGCCACATCCCATCAAATGCCATCTCTTAGCCACATGTCCAGTTAATGCTGTCGCAGATGGCTCCTTTCTGCTTGAACAGTTGGGGACACCTGTGTCTACCCGGACATAACATCGACTGGCTGTAGCCCCGGAGGAGTTCTACTCTGGAGCAGATAAGATTTTGAACCATCACCACCCTCCTCGGCGATCCGACTCCCATCAGCTCTGACTCCACAGCTGTCAGCCAAGAATGCGGACACTTTTCCACACCTTTCACTCCCAGTGCTTTGGCATGAAGCCACAGACGAAGGAACCTTTAAGAGTTAGTTTTCTGCAGTAAACATGAGCTGTTTTTCCCTTCACTGTCTCTCTCATAGTTCTCAGAATCGACCTTTCCAACTGGTGTTTATGAAGACTTAACTATAGTGAATCAATTTTCTTATCTCTGATCTCTAAAGCCACTGATATGGGCCTTGGCAGACAGAATTTTTCCACAGTCCCACAGAGGCTGATACCCTTGGCCAACTAGTCAGTTCCCAAGCGGGAATCTGGCACTGATTGGTATTTGGTGGCGGAAGGGAAGTTCTGTTAAGATTTGGAAATGTTTGCCCTACTTCATCATGCCTGAGTCAGTTTGGCCTGAAAACTGAAGTAACATAATTTAGGCTGCCCTCTGGGATGAACTGTTAAAAAAAAAATTTTTTTAAATGTAATATTGCGCATGTGTTTAACTTCATGCCGTTGTGTTATGTTGCACATTTCATATTTTCTGTTAACATGGCATTTTCTTTTGCATTACAGCCTTTTGAAACCATTTCCCTTATGTCTGCTGTCCTTTACAGATTCTGGTCTAAGCAGTCCTCAGAGTGAAGCAGATTTTGACTATGAAAGTTAGTCATTATGCTCTCAGAATTTGCGTACCAGCTTTCTTTATATACATATGTTGTTTGTTTTGTTGTCGTTGTTGTTATTTTGTTTTGTTTTAGGTTTTTGAGCACCGCTTGCCTCAATTTACAAATACATCATTTGCATTTGTTTGTTTTTTCACATGATGCAGCAAAATTTGAACACTAATTAATTTTATGTTGGTTTCTATTGGTCCACTAGGATGTTTTCTTTTTTTTTTTTCCTTTAATTGGATCACAAGATTCACTTGGGCTGTTGGCTGTGCATTAATCTACCATGCATAAATAACCTGTGCAATCACTTCCGTTTATGTATAGATGGTTAATAAGTGAAGGGGGTTTGTGGGTTGTTTTTTTTTTTCCAAGTACAACTTGTGTTATTCCTTTTTCACTTCCTCCCGATCCTTACCTCCAAGCTGTTATTCTCCCTTCTGCTTCCTCCTCCTCCTCCTCCTCCTTCACCACCACTGCTCCATTTCCATTCTGAACCAACAGGGTCTTTTCTGTGCTCAGAGATAACAAGCAGAATTAATTAAAGAAGCGGCAAACAATGGCTCGACATTTGATCACCCCCTCTCCTCCTCACTGCAAAAGAATCATCCGAAAGAAAAGGAGTTTTTGGTTTTACTCTTCCCCCAGTTTTCCCTCTTTATTTTCTTTGCTTATCCACAGACAGACATCTTCTCTTTTAAATGGAAATACGCGACATCATAAATAGGCTTTTGGAAAGACTGGCTTGGCTTTTCAAAAAGAATGATTATATTTCTCAGGCATATCGACTGCAGATCAGGAGACTGGAAATGTGTAATTAGACTTTTTTGTGGCGTATGTTTACTAATCACTGTGTTGATTACAGTGGGGAAAAATAGGATAGTGGATACAAAAAAACCTTTGGGATGGAGGGTTGAGCTAGAGAGAAGGGTGACTGCGTCAGAGTTAGGGTGAGGAAGAACAACAATTCGCCCTTGATTGACTTTGCTTGGGTAAGCTTAACGGCTAAGCCTAGTTTAGAAACTAAATATTTTCTTGGAAAAACACTGCACTGTGCCTTCAGCACACAGTCAGGTGTGGTCAGTTTATCTGTGCATGTATGACATTATATTTTATTAGCAAAATGAGGCATCAAAAAGTAAACATTACTAATGATATTGAGCAAACAAAGGGAATCGTGTGCATCGGGCTCTTATGTAAGCCTTCTACAAATAAATGCCTCTTACCTTCTCCAGTGGAGGTAAACAAATGCTCTGGTCACTTTTTTGGGGGGGCAGAAAAAAAAAACTGTAAACGAGTAACAGACACACACACAAATTAAGAAATGCGCACGCACAGAGTAAACTACACACCACACAAACACAAACATGCTTTGATCTCTCCTCAAACAACCTCTTGCTCTTGTTTTCTCAAGGAGAAGTAAGGGCCCCTCGTTTGAACGTGCATTTACTTATTTCACTCCTAGCTTCTGATAGCGCTTCCCTTTGAAACTGAGGCTAGTAAACTGACAACCAAATTTCATTTTTCATCTCTTTTTTTTCCCCTCCTTGATATCCATCATAATGAATTCTTACAGCAGAGGCCGTTAACAACTCCAGCTCATTCCAAAGCGCTTCCGCAGAGCTTTGTTAACTTGCTGAGAAACTCAAGTACGAATAAACAAACACTTCTGCTACGTATATTTTGTTAAGGTTTACAATTAAGATGCTTAATTGAAACACAAACTCAACATGAGCTTTAAGAACAGGGGAAAACTGCTCGGCATTTAAATGTTATGCATCTTTTGTGAAGTAGACTGTTAATATAGCATGTGCATTCTTGCCCAGAAGGTGACACAGTATCCAGTGTCATCGTTCCATTTGTCTCATGTATGCATAGTAATCTTCATGTAATTGAAACTTGCCACATTGTTATGTCAGTGTAAAATAAATTACCATTACTAATGAATACTGTCAGCACAGAGAGTTGCCCCCCCCAATTGCAACAAAACATGGGTGACCCCCCACCCCCCACTCCCATGACATTGGAGGGGTATTAAGCATCGTATAAAAGGGAAAGTTAAGGATGGTTAATGTGATTATGCCCATTTGCATGCCCAATTAAGCTGGGATAACTTTTTTTTTGTGAGGAGGTGTCAACATTTTGTGACTTTTGACCTCAATACTCTGCAGGAAAAGAGGCCTCTAACTAAAAATATGGAAGTGCTAAGTATTGCCAGTCCGCATGCTGGGACAGAGCCACAATCTATGGTTGCTCCATATTCCATTACATGGCCTCAGCATTATGCTTCTAAATGGATTAGCGACTGGAGTGCACAGCAGTACTGATAATATTATAGTAGCTGCAACACAATATTCAGTGGATATTGGAGCAAGTGTGGGGGGGGGAACACAATTTTCCCCACCCATGTGAAAAGCTTGTACTTTCAGTGATTGCCTTGGGATAAATGGAAGAATTTTTTTTTGGGGGGGCGGTATTGGACATGCAACTGAGAATGCCTGTTTGTGATATTGGAAGGTACTGTAAGGGTATATATCATTGAGATAGTGTTCGGCTAATGCTGAGGGAACTGGCAGATGAAGGAAAGGGTATCTTGCTTGCTTTGCACTAGCTGGCTGAAATGGAGCAGCTCACTGTGTCACTCAGCATCATTCACACTCCTAAACCTTCTGATCCCTCTCACACCTCCCCTTCTATAAGCCCCCCAGGTCAGGGCTCGATTCTGGAATAAGCAGCTTTTTATAGAGGCGACAGTAAAAAATAAATAAATAAAAAAACTGGTCGCCGTGCTAACAACGCTGCACAAACAGAGCACTACAGATTAAGGGTGCACTAATGCTGTCGTCTCCATGTATAGCTAGTGAGAAATAACTAAGACGACTTGAATTTGTGATGTCCTCCTTAAGTAAAACCTTTCAACTACTCAACAGTATTTCCCGACTGGTAGTTCAGCATTCAATTCATCTCTTGTTGATAGCAGCCGAGCTGACAGCAAATGCTACTTTTGATTATCTTTAATGAGGAGTTCAAGGGATTTTTGTCAACATGAGCATTCTGTTGATCGAGAGACTAGAGCATCTCTGTGAGGTTCCTCATCTGATCTCGCCATCAAAACCTTTTATTGTTTGTCTTATGTCACTTGAAACTAATTTCCCAAGCTTTCACAATTATTGATGCCTCTGAATGGTTGAGCTATAACTGGCTACACTCCGCAACTGTTGTTTCTATTGGTCTGTCTGTCCGTCTGCATCACGATTGTCGTGGGAATAATTACAATTTGGTTTGTGGGTGTATAACACAAGCGTTTTTGGCAAATTATCAGCCCTGTAAGATAAACTTAGCTATTCTTGAGCTCTGGCCTGGTCAGATCAAATCCCTATAACATCACATTCTTTTTTCTTTTTTTTTTTACTGTGTGTGACATTCACTATGTCCCGCTGAAGCTTCCTCATCACTAAAACCCATTGTCCATTTTTCTTTAAGCAAGCAAAAGTAACCAGTAAATGGCGTGTGAATTTTTACACCAGTGTCCTGTCTTCTGTACTAATACATTTTCTTTCCTTTCTTCCCCTGTGTGGAATGTCTCTCTATTTTTTTTATTTTTTTGGCAAGCAGGTATGATGAATCATCCTCCTATCCCTATCTCAGAGCTGGCTGAACACACAGAACTTCTCAAGGCCAACGACAACCTCAAACTCTCCCAGGAATACGAGGTGGGTGGGCCAACGATTCAAACACGAAACTTGCCTTAGTGTTGGTTTCTGTCCAATTGTGTTTTCACTGGAAAAAAGGACAATCTCATCTGCTGTGCTCTATGGTTGTATGTTTGTTCTTTTGAAATCTTTCATTTCTGCTTGTTGTGTATGTATGTGTGTGTGCATTGTAGCTGGTTGTACTTGAGAAATTATGCTGTTTACAACAAGTGATCACATACATTAGCAGCCTCCACAAAGCAAAGAAAGACCTCTGCTAATTTGGGAAAAAGCGCATACTGGCAGCCAGGCCTTAACGTGTGCGTGTGTGTGTGTGTGTGTGTGTGTGTGTGTGTGTGTGTGTGCGTGCGTGCGTGTGTGTGTGTGTAGAGGATAACTGAGCTGTCTGAGCTCTGAGACCGCAGCGGTTATAAATGACACCAGAGTTGATTAGAAATCAGGAGCGCTGAATCAGCTCTCGTTTGCATACAAGCAATATCCCCTCCTCGCCATCCCTAAATCACTGTGCCTGTCGTCTCGCTGCACACCAGGCTAAGGTGGGAAGCGGGTACACCAGCACAGATTGCCGTCATCATGCCCGCTGGTGGATGTTGGTGGATAATGACTTTTCATAGCAATCCTGTATTTCTTGGGTATCTATTATTCATAAATCCACATCCGGGCTATATACCAAATGGACAAGCTTGTTCCATTCTGCGGGGAAGAGAGAGACGAGAAACGTGATGCCAAAGTTGACGCTTTGCTACAACTTCAACTTCTAATTACTTGGCTTTGAGAGAGCCTTAAACCACCAGCTCATCTCTGTCTTTTTCACTCCGTCCGCCTGCCCCTTTCACACAACCACCCCCCAGGAAAAATAAATGACCAAATTAAATAGAGAAGTGTAATTTTAATTTTGTTATTTTCTTGATGAATGGCTGCTCGTGCTGGTGCCCCTGCTTGCCAAGCACAGCTCTACAGGGCTTTGACTGATTGGTTTTTAGCCAGGCGGGATGTGAGAGTGGAGGAAAAAATGGAGGGGAAGAGGGCAGAGAAGAGAAAGGAGAGAAGAGAGCGATGAGGTAGAGAAGTTTGGTTAATGATGAGGATTCAGTGAGGGGAGAGAAAGCGGGAGAGTGGAGATGAAGAGAAGATAATCTGAACTACAAACAGAAGCGAGAAAGGCAACCAGAGTTTTGCATGATGATAGTGAAGTCTCAGAGTTTATCTATGCGCTATCAGGTGCTCAGGAGGTGTTGTCCTGCAAAGCCTGTCGCCCGGGCAAGAGCTGTCATTCATCTTCAACCATCATCACAGAATATACAGAGGAGAAAGGGGGAGAAATTAAGGTTTACAAGAGAACTCTGAGTCCTTCTTATTCTGCTAGCGTATCCAATTTTTAAATGATTTCTTGAAGTAATCATATGGAAAAATCCACCCAGGACTTTCTATACACATTCCTTAAATGTCATTTATTAAAAGAAAATATATTAAAATGTGAAATACACAGATGTGGTTTGAAGTTTTTTTGATCTAAGGGTTTTTTGTTTGGTTGGTTTTTTTTTTTTTAGAAAAATGACCCTAATCTTTATATGCAGACTTGACTACACACACTTAGTCATCTGTAAGATTATTTGAAAGGGAAAATAGAGAGTAAGAGAGGTGGAGGACTCTTTAATATAAACGGGATACAAACTTCAGAGAAAAGACAGCAGATAAAGAAGAAGATAAGAGAGGAAAAACTGGAAGAATTTGAAGATGGAGCTGTGCTGATAAGAAAAAGGGGGATGTAGGAAAGGATAGAGATGGAAAAATACTAAACAGAGGGAATCTCTCATTGCTGTAATGATTGCGTGCTGATTGCATGTTAGATTAGGTTTCCAATTGGACTTGGTTTTAGTTTCAGTCTCTCTCTCTCTCTCCAGCACCAACTGCAAATATCATTCAAGCCTCCATCCTCACGCCAACACAGCACCAGACGCCTATAAGCAAACATCAGCGCATAATGGAATACTTAATTATCCTGGCAAGGGAGCAGAATATTTATCTAGAATTCTCGTATTTTAAAGAGGCAGCTGAATTTGTCTTTCACCCAAGTGTCAAGTCTCATTCCACAAGCCTCCTGTGGGGGGAAGAGGCACCACCGTTATCAATATTGTTATTTGTCATTATGCACCCGCTACATTAATGATCTTGATAAAGTACTGTGTGCAGCCGCTATATTAAAACCCAGTCAGCACGCAGATTGTTATGATACCATGTTTCCTTTTCTCTCTGGGAAATCAGCCTTTCAATCTCTCCCTCCCCCATCTTCCGCTCTTCCTTCTGTGATAACACGGAGGTTGTATTGTTATTACTCGGCTCCTTTTGATTGCTTCTTTATGTGTGCATGTTCTTTCTGTCTCTGCACCCCGTCAGTCTATTGATCCAGGCCAGCAGTTCACCTGGGAACACTCCAACCTGGAGGTGAACAAGCCCAAAAATCGTTACGCCAACGTCATTGCCTACGACCACTCACGTGTCATCCTGGCTCCCATAGAGGGTAAGGCTCACGCTCTACACCTTCACCGCCTCTGAGATGAGCTCATATCACTGCTATTTGGTAGGTGTTCGCACAGAGTCAGTGTAAGCATGAGGACCAAACTAGAACAGTGAAAAATAGAATATGTTGAATAATCAGCAGAGTAGCAAGCTGTATGTTATTTCAGTGATTTCAGTGGGATAGATTAGTAATTTAATCTGTCTGGCCAAAACTAGACTACGGAAGGGGATTAGGGGCACTGGGGAAAAAAAACACACACACGTGTGTGTGTGTGTATATATATATATATATATATATATATATATATATATATATATATATATATACACCATCGTTACGCCAACGTCATTGCATATATATATATATATATATATATATATATATATATATATATATATATATATATATATATATACACACACAGTGTGAATTAGCTCTTTAATGGAAATGTATATTTTTCATGCTAGAATATAATTATTGTTGTTATCCACGAAAAAAGCAGAAGAAATAGTGAAGTGCAGTATTTTTTAAAGTCATTTACTTGCATGCTTTCCCTTCCTTGGTTTTAGTGGTTGAACGTTTTGCTTGATTGATTTCCTGACTTCTCAGAGAAGTCCAGTGTGCCGGCTCACATTTGGGGAAAGAAAAATTTGAATTCAGTCATTTATAGTTTTTGACAGATTTCTAAAATATTTGTGTTTTCTTGTTTTAATGACGAGTGGTCTAATAAATTTGCTAAGCACCGTTTATGCTTACTGTATGAGTATATAAAGCAAAAGTAAACTGTGTTAATTTTTGAAGTGAGGACTTTTTCTAGCTCAGCTTGCTACTGACCAGCTAAGCAGTTTCTACAGTCAAATTGGGGGTGAGGCAAGGACTCTTTTCAGCACATCTTTGGCCCGAGCACTCAGATCTCACACTCAAATTGAGTCAGGAGTTAAACCAGTGTTTTCAGTGTCCCATTTGTCTCATCACATCTACGCCTCTGTCTTGACTTCCCTCTAACTGCCTATAGACACTGTAGTGAGAATCTCGGAGCCAGAAAAATTCTTTCTCTGACTCCTAAATCTCAAGGGACATTGTCAGAGGTAGTCACCCTTCACTGCTGACATTGTTCTGGCTTTGCATCACCAGAAGAGCTCCCGACTCCTTCACAGTAATGCCAAACTCTCTACTCCGGAGTCCTCTCCTTTTGTGTGAAATAACTACTCAGACTAGATTTCGGCATCTTGCAGTAGTCAGGCCAATTTTAGGGTGCAACAACATGCATAACAAAATTATCCCAGGGAAATAAAATACCTCGTCCATAAATACATAAATTAATCAAGTCTGAAATTTCTATTTTACACTGCAGTGATTTTGCTATTAGTCGCAGCAGTAGAACAATTCATGCACGCCACCATTCTCTGTTCACTTAGCTATGACTAAAGCCAAGGCACCCCAGTCAAATTGTGCAACGTGGTATTCGTTTTAATGGCATTTGACTTTCTTTTCTCTCCCTTACTTCCATTCTTTGTCCTTTCTTTCGTCTTTTTACCTCCCCTCCTGCTTTTTGCCTCTCACTCAGTCTCTCCCTTTCTCTGTATCACATTCTTCCTCTCCACCCTGGCTATAGTCCTCACTGAGTCGCCTCTTTTAAATTAGTCCAGTCGAGTGTTTCATTGTTTGTTGCTTGAGTGAAGAGATGTCAGTCAAAGAGAGGTGACTCTCTGACACATAGATGCTGTCACGCTGGCACCTCTTCTCAAATGGAAAGATTGTAGAAGTTGGTAAATGAAGATGGGTGATGCTCTGCCATATCACTGTCAGATGCTTGATGTAAGACACTAATCACAAGATAATCCTGTTAACATCTAAAGCATTTTGGCCTTTAGTCACTCCTTTTTAAAACTCAAGGGCACCTTGAATTCTTAGTTTTGTGTGATCACATTTACACAGTCCTTTGCATTAAACCGTTACACATCTTTCTACACAGCAAAAGGCCTCCTTGTGTATGACCAGTGTGTAGCACAGCATGGTGGCAGGCTCAGGGGGATGGTGACTAGATCTACTTCCCAGCTGATGGTAAAATGTGTCTGACAGATGTGTTTAAATCAATTAAAAAGCAAAAAAAAGATGGGGCAACTGCAAAAGGCAAAATTAGCAGTTAATAAAAACGTAGTAAATTGCTATTAGATGCACAGTACCACATCAATTAATCTTACATTGCCACCTTAGTCTGAACAGCCTGAAAATGTTTTGTGAATTTATCCATTTTCTGCTGGCTTGTCTTTTTCTGATCTAAAGTCGTCACATTTGCACACACACCTTCGTCGGCTGGGAACTGTGTCAGTGTGTGTGACAACTGGGAATTACTGAGGCAGATGGCGTGATAATAATTGTGTTAATGAAAAAGTCTGATAAATTAAGGTAGAAAAGGATTAATAGAGAAAAAACCATCAGAAGGACACGTTCCATCTTTTAATCTCTTTTTTTTTTCTCCTGTGTCTGTCGCCATGTAGGTATAACAGGCAGCGATTACATCAACGCTAACTACATTGATGGCTACAGGAAGCAGAATGCCTACATCGCCACCCAGGGACCTTTACCAGAGACATTTGGGGACTTCTGGAGGATGGTTTGGGAACAAAGAGCAGCCACGATTGTCATGATGACCAGGCTGGAAGAGAAGTCACGCGTAAGTCCACTGAACCTATTTGGACTGATGCTGGTCACTGCTTTAGCCAAGCTTCCTTTTAAACCCCCAACCTTACAAATCATTTTAAAATGCCGTTTTCTTTTAAATTAGCTTTAGAATCATATCAGTGCTTTACACAACCAAGTACAACAACCAGCTGCTGAAAGTGCCACAGCTTTACATTGATTTCCCAGTTGCATAACTGAACTCCATTGGTAGGCAATCAGACTTCATTTTCTTGGGATAGATTGCTTTCAGAGAACTGTAGATATCTGAATGGGGTGGTTAAAGCAACTGGGGAGACTGATAAAGTAGAGCTAACTCAAAGACACTCTACCTGTGCACATCTTATAAGTTAGGCTCCATACCCACTGGGAGTATCTTCACTGGCTTAGCTCTGTTTTCTCTCCTTATTTGGAGCAGAAACCACAAGCTGTTGCATGTTCCCAGAGAGAATGGCAAGTTGTTGAACTTAGACTGTATAGTGCAGGAAGCTAAAATGAAATTTTAAGAACAGCGTGCTAGACTGCTGTGAAGTATTTGCAGTACCTGTGTCCAGTCCCTCCTACAACCATCTGTTGATTGTAGACTAAAACGGTCCAGGGAGCATGGTGGCTTAGCTTCAGCATCTTGTTTTTGTAACATCAGAAGGAACCAGATCCTAACTTAGAAATTACAAACATTACAACATTATAGAAAACATTGAAGATTTTTTTCTTTTGGGGGGGAGCATTTATTGTGTAAAAAGATTCTTTACCATTGTGAGATCGATGCAAATATGTGAATATTGTCCCTAACCTCATGAGAATAAGTCGGAATTCGCTAAAAAGAATTATGGTGCGACATGATCAGAAGTTCTGTCATATAGCAAAGTTTGTTAATGATTGAAGGAGGATTTGGGATCTAATGATACAGAATGCTGAAAATTATGGAGTGAAAAAATAATTCACTCCTGTAGAGTGACAAATAAAGCCAGTGACATGCAACTAACACCAAAATATAGCTGAACCTGATGGAGTATAACACCGGATGGGTGGTATCTATTGCAGTGCAGTTTTGGCACATAGAAAATTTGGGGTGGGGGAGGTACAGTATGCACTCTACTGAGTACCCTCCTAGTCTTTAAGTACGTACTATTAGTTGATCAAATCAGTCTTAAAAATGGCAATAATGCTTTGGCAAAATGTTTAATTGCACTTAAAATGGGAGTAGAATGAGCGGGATGTGTTTCTACTGCTGGCATTTTTGTGGTCCTTTTTAAATACATGCACTCTTGACCAGTCTTGTAACAAGTTTTCACAGCTAAAAAGAGTGTTAAAAGACACAATGTGCCCTCAAATGGTGTCATGCTAAATAAAGAAAAGCATTCTGTCTGCTCTTGCATAATATAATTTATGATGAGAACTTATGGCTTGATGTTAGCAACTCTTGTTTAGATATAGAGATCTTGTAGTGAATAAATGATGTAGTATAAATCATTTAGAAATTATACTCTTTATTCCACTTAATTATTTAACAGCTATAGCTACTAGTTTTAAGATGAAAGTTTGACATAAAATATGTGGTAATTGTGTATAGTATCTAAGGATTAAAGCACACATCTGAATACAAGGAAGTTCAAATTGTCTACCTTCCAACTATTTACACAATTAGATTTTCTAGGAACCCATTTACACTAACCAGCCACTTCATTCAGAGAATGGCCAGACCGCTTGAAGCAGGACTCAGTTCACACAGGCTCACTAAAATTGGACAATAGAAGATTGGAAAAACTTTGCCTGATCTTATGAGTCTTGATTTCTTCTGCAACATTTGGACAGTAGGGTCAGAATATGGCATGCATAACATGAAAGCATGGATCCATCCTACCCTGTATCATCACAGCTGGTGGTGGTCTAAAGGTTTGGGGGGGCTACATTCTTCACATGCTCTGGGCTCCCTAATACCAATTAAGCATTGTTTAAATGCCACAGTCTACCTATTTTTGCTGACCATGTCCAGCCACAGTGTACCCATTTTCTTATGGCTTCTTCCAGCAGAATCATGCACAGTGTCAAAAAGCTCACATAATCTCAAACTGGTTTCTTGAATGTGATAATGAGCTCACTGTCATCTGATGATCTCCACCACAGTCACCAAATATAAAATGAATAAAACAACTTTGCAGTTCATGGGAGATTCACATCATGGATGTGCAGCGAGTATGTGACTCTGCAGCAGATGTGTGATGCTGTCATGAATGGCCCAAAATCTCTGAGGAATGTTTCTAGCACCTTGTTGAATCTATGCCCTGAAAAATTAAGCCAGTTACGCAGGCAAAAAGGTGTCCAACCCCTCATAAAGTGGCCAGTGCATGTATGCATTAGTGCCAATAATCCAGTAATGTAATAATAATTCATTTAGAAATTTACATAGAAGTCATCCCGCTGCATAATGAATACTTTTTATTTATTTATTTAAACAATTTGTTCTCATGCTTCTCTGCTTCTCCTCACCATTTTCAGTGCAGGTCTTTTACATGTAATGGATATTTTTGTCATGCTGGATGGACACTTTTACTTAAGTGAGTCTAGTGTGGTAATATTTAGTTCTGTCCAGGAGTAGACTTGTCTAAATGTCAAAAAGCCAACCGTGATGTTTCGTGCTGTTGAGTCAAACCTGTGTCAACATCAGGCTCACTCACCACAGGTGTCTCCACTCATTTTCCCTTTCTCCGTTGTCTTTGGAATTGTTTACCTATCCTCTATCCTGACATGCGCATTCCACTCCTGTCAAACGTGATCAGGGTTAGCGGGTGCTAGAACTTGAGTGTCAGCTTGAGCAGGAAATGGGAGAGAAAACTGGAGAGTAACGTCCCTCACTAGCTGTCACATCTGATCACATGTCCACTGTCACATCACACCCCATATTGAATGAATCTTTATTAGGTGGGTTGACGGGGCGCGGGCGTTGGCGGGGAGGGGTGCCGTAGGGATGTAGGATTTGTGTGTTTGTTTGTCCTGCCACAGGACCAGAAGCTGTGCAAAAAAAAAAAAAGAAAGAAAAAAAGGAGCTCACAGTCACAATAAATCCAGGATTTACTCTAAAAAAGCTTTATTCTCTTACTAAACTTTAAAGTCGAATGCAAGATTCCTTATGGAGATCTGAAATTCTAGCAGCTGCGATTATGTGAAGACATTAAGGTAATTGTATTTCAGTTACTGTAAATACTGTATTTTCTTTTTATTGCTGTTGAATGTGTTTTGTTGCAAGAGTAAGGGAAGGAAACAGGCTGGACTGTATAAGGTTGGTAAAGTTATGCTATGAGATTGGAGTAGCTGTGACAGTCACATCTGTTCAGTGTGCATAATGTTGTTTCTGAGATGTGAATTATGGAGAAGCATCCCCAGTGTTTCTGTCAACACTGTGTGGGGTTTTAATCCATAGGACGGCTTGCTGTACAAGTACACCATGATACGAACAAGCATGATTTAAAACTTTCTGAACTGCTCCTTTTTATGTGTGCGAAGCGGTTCATTTAATAGAATATGATATGTAATCATATCATCTAATGCCTCTCTGTCTCTCCCAGATTAAGTGCGACCAGTACTGGCCTAGCCGAGGTACAGAGACGTACGGGATGACCCAAGTGACCCTCTTGGATACGATAGAATTGGCCACTTTCTGCGTGCGCACTTTCTCGTTGCACAAGGTAAGATGGTTACTTACATTATTAATATACACTATTTATGCATACCATTTGTGCCCCTGTCTTATGTTTGACAAGCAATACTATAACAAGCATGCAAAGACACGCAGACAATTCAAAAGTGCTGCTCAAACACGTTTAAGCAAACAAATTATGGTCATTACCTTAATGGTTCAATAAATTAATAGCATTGGCTTCATAAATATCTTTCTAATAAAAGGAGTGATCATCCAGAGGGCACACCTTGTAAAAATACACACACAGAGTTTATGTGGATACTGAAAAAAAATGGTATAAACCGCATGGCATTTCTCCGCTTGGAGTAAAGATATATACAAAATAAAACCTTTTGTTTCCATTGTCCTTCCAGCCCACCCCTTTTACCTCGTAGAGCTCTCGCTCTCTCTCTCTCTCCTCAATAGATCATCTGTTTATGTGCATCTGCCAAATTGGAGCACTTAGGTAAAGTGAGCAGAAGAGAAACTCAATATACATAATTGGCAGACTGCTCTCATGCTTCTCTGAACACACACACACACACACATACACACACACCCCTGCACACAAATTCGGAGATGCACTCACTGCAAGAACTGTGATCTCAAAAACAAGGGGAAAAAAATTTTTTAAATGAGGGAAATATTTATTCAGATAAAAAAAAAAAATCGTAACAGGAAAATCTCACTTACCTAGTTTTTTAAAGCTAGTAAAAAAAAAAAAATCTAATATTCACTAGACTGAAAACAGGTGCATTTATCCAGTCTGGATTATGTTTTTTTTTTTGTATGTTTGTTTTTTATTTTATTTTTTTTATCAAATTTAGTAAGTAATAGTGCAGTTGTCTTCCACTAAGGCTATATGTTTAGGAATTATATGCTAAAAGCAAAACAGCTACATTAGAAACAACTACAGTGCCTGTGCCTGGGTACAAAGAAACAACTTTAAATGTTTTAATCAACATGGGAAAATGTGCTTAAATTTAACACCCATGTAGACACAACTGTGCTTATCAAACATGAAGATTAATAAAACACAACAAGAGCAAAGGAACTGTAAACATAACGGAAAAAAACGAGTAACAGTAAAAATGTATAATATTTTGACAAAGATCCATTAACCATTATACTGTTTTTAAAATCACAAATCCTGATTAATGTAGATGTGCTTTCACTGAGAATGTCTTGCTTAAGGGGCTGGTTAAATTAGATTAAACATATGAAGGTCAGTTTAAAGTCATAACCATATAATTATAGCCAGATCACTATAATTGCGATATTTATTTTCCAAAGAAGATTTTACTGCAGTAACCATCCGCACTGACTTGTTAAAAGCTGAGAGGTAAAGAAATAGCTTGATGTCTTTGTTCTGTGGGAATACAAAGTTGTGGTTCTTTTGTGTACAACGGAAAACATAACAGTTCCATTTATATGATCATTTCTTAAAATGCAAAAAGATGAACGTAAAATTTTACATATGAAATAGTAACACTAATTACACTAATTCTAGCTTCAAATATTAGGTTATAGAAACATATAATGTGTAAATTCAGAACAGCAAAAAGCTTAAAATAATAGTAAAATGCTCTAAAAGAAGAAGGGGGGGCATAATGTATATTCCTTCATTAAGCTGTTTCATGTTACTCATTGCAGTGCAGTTTCTCCATGTGAATGAGCACACTCTCAAGAGATAAAGAGTTTGCACATCCAAGCTTGCATGCATGCAAATATCGAAAATGCTACAGGCATAAATATGATGCCACACACAGATACAAAACACCACATTATTACCACATATTATCATGCACTGTAGCATGAGTGAAAGACAGAAAGAAAGAAAGGAACAGCCACTAGGACATGTGCACTACATGCTGTCACGTCTAATGCAAAGACAAATTTCGTGATAGCAGCTCAAACTGGCACTGGAAGGATTAGACATTTCCAGAATTTTCCTTTTACCTAGATAACACCAGTGTTAAGTCACTGTTGACTTTTTTTTTTTTACCTGGATTGTCAATGGAACAATGAACGCTGAGGCAAACCGGTGACGGTAAAGATAGCGGTGTATCAGCAGCCATGGTGCTTTAAAGCTGGTTGACATTCAAGGCCATTTCAGTCTGCCTCTCTCGGCCTCTATCACACCCACCGGTGCTTTCTTCCTTTTATTTATTTATTTTTTTTGCTCGCCCTCTCCCTCTTGCTTATACCTGAAGCCATTGCTGGGATTTCTCACTGAGCTGTTTTCACTTTGTTGAATTTATGTGAAGAATCAGGTAGCAGAGGCTGGCGGTAGTCGCACAGACAAAACACAGTGCATTTACAAAAGCAGCTGCTGTGGTATGTATCTATATGTATGTGTGTCCTACAGTGATGCGGAATTGTGTCTGCTGATAAATCCGTGACAAAAAAAAAAGCTTTAAAAGAAAAAGAAAAAAGAAAAGGAACAGTAGCCAGGTACCAGTCATATCCATTCTGTCTTCCTCAACTCGAGAAATGGGGAATGTCCAAAACAAAAAAAGAAAGGAAAACAAGAACTAGGTCAGTTTGCTTTTAATTACCACACTCATTTATTCATTTATTCAGCAAGTAAAAATTCCCTCTGTCAGGCAAGTAGAAGCACTGCACTGAAATGCAAACAGTGCCTCCATTAGAGGATCTTATGAGAGGAGAGAAGCGGACAGAAAGATGCAAGGCAGTTCTTTCTCTCTCTCTGTCTGTATTCTCATTCTCTTTTTTCTTGTCCTTCACAAAACTCTTTCTCTGGATCCCAGTTTTGATGCCTCAATGGTTGATTTTCTGACAGGAGCCGTCAGACGGGTGTGTAATATGAGTGTTTGCTGCTTGTTTCATGCCCCGAGTCTTCTCAGCTGCAACGTGAGAACATGAAGATATACACATAAATGATGATCAGCATGAAAATGATGTCGATTACAACAAGTTCAAACTATGTAAACTCACAGTAAAAAAAAAATTGAAAGATTTGCCAAAACTGCAAGCCCTGATTTTAATTGGGAAAAGGGCAACACAGCAAATCTTCAAAGAAAAAAAATCCGAAAAATGTATGAATATATGCTCATTTTGAGTGTGATGTCAGCAACATATTTAAAAAGAAATTGTGACAGGGGTTTACCACTGTGTGTTATCGCTTCCTTTTTTTTAACAACACTGCAGCAGTAAGTCTCCGCAGTTCCCAGACAAAAGCATGTTTTCCCATTCTTGTTTGATTTGGCATTTCAGCCACTCAACGTTCAGCAATAATAAGATGTTCATGACATTTCTTATGCCTATAAAGTCCATGCGCTCTAAAAAAAAATTAAGGAGCCCCACCCCCAACCCAAGTGCCATCACAGATGCTGGTTTTTGAACTGTGATAAGAAGCTGGAGGCTGAAGGACGTGGCGTCTATGATCCCATAGAGAATTTCGTGTGTGGGCGGTGGTTATTCCCTGTGTACAAAGATTTCTCTAGATTCTCTTAATTTTTTAAATAACAGTATGTACTGTGGACTATGAAAACCCCACATTCTTGGCAATATTATATTGAGAGTTATTCTTGAGTTTTTGAGTTATTCTTAAATTGCTGAAGAATCTACCCACGCTGTCTTTCTTGGACGTTTGAACCCTTTCCCCATCTTTACTCTCTGAAACAGTCAAACTCCCTTGGATGCTGCTTATTCAAACCCAGTTACGTTCCTGACCTGTTTCTAAATAACTTCCACATTTGAGCTTCCACTAGATTTTTTTTTAAAAGTTTCATACATTTTCAGTTCCCCTTGCACCAACTTTTTAAAAAAAAATTCCATTTCAAAAGTTGATATGCAGCAAT
>JAMQGT020003274.1:0-31367 GCA_024447675.2 Pterophyllum scalare
TATGTTGTGTAAGTCTGCTTCTGGTTCAGTTGGTTGCATGCTCTGTAGGCTTTCATGTTACTGGGCTGAAGGCGAGGCCTGTCATGCGCACCCAGCTCGACATGTGCTCAAGGCCATGGTGGGGAGGCAAGATCATCTCTGGTTCATTCAGTACCCTGAAGGCGTGGACCCTTTCCACATGCTCGCCGTTGATGTAGAGGGAGCTAGTCAGTCCTGTGTTCCCTGAAGTCGATGATGATCGCTTTGGTCTCCATGGTGTTCAGTGTCAGGTTGTTCTCTGAACACCAGGCTGTGAGCTTCAGGAGGACTCCTGTGTAGGCTGCAGAAAACAGTGAAGTGCTCAAGCACACACAGTAAGGGGCAATAGCTAGATACTCGGAGGGGAGGGGAGCCGCGGTAGATCGATCAAGAATTTGCCTTCGTAAAAAAAATGCCTCATGTAAAAATGAAAACAGAAATTTAAAATAAATGTTTGGACAAATAATGTCACCCCAGAGGTCTAGCTCCAAACTACTCAGAAGAACAGATTATTGAAACTGTGGCTGGACTTAAAGAGCTGTTCACACCGGAGAGCGCTGACAGAATTGAATTTGAATTTATTTTATTTGGTAGGGATAATGCACATTAATAAACAATCTGTAAATGCACCAGAATTAGCCAAGAGGCTATTTTTCATCTGTTGCCCCAGGACAAGTCGCAATTTGTCTTGCTAAAAAACAAAGGTTATACAATCAAGGTTAAAATGATTAAACTACACAAATTTGAAAAAGAGAAAATACAAACAATACAATACAATAAATACATACGGAAACTACACAATTTTCATAAAAAGTATAAGTAATTAGAATTAAATTAATTGTTCATATTGATGGCAAAAAAAACACACAGGTGGTCCCATGATTGGATTAGGAGAAGGTTCTTGTTATACAGTATGTTGACAGATGTGATGTGTTATGAACCAATTCTTTAGTTGTAGAGCTTGAGCTTTTTTGCCTGAGAGAATAAAGAAAATTTGCAGTGTCCAGATGTGCCAGCGTGATTGAGACACATCTGCATAGACTCAGTGCTGTGACTGCAGCCAATACTGCAGTGAATACTGCAATCATGCAGTCACCTTTATATTTTTTTAGTTGCCATTATTTTGTGGAGGTGGACTGAACTGTTGCAGAGCTTCAAACTGCTGGAGCTCAGTGATTTTTGTTGCTATGATGTATGTAATATAAAATGTATCAGGAAGTCTTTTTTTGTTCCTCACTGCTAATTTCTATTATTTAAACATTTGCAACCTTCACTTCATATCAACCACAGCTTTTCTGCAGCTGCAATGAACACAAGTGTCCTCAATAGGTTTTCTGCAGAATGATCTGACTAAATTGGTTGAAGAATTAGAGAAAGAAGAAGAAGAGGAGAAAAAATTAATTGAAAAACAAGAAGCAGAGATCTCTGATCTTCAACTGAAATTTAAAAACACACGTATGGCTCTTGACAAAGAAAAAGAGAACGCATTACAAATACAAGTGAACAAAAGCAAAAAAAAAATCAATAAATAAAAAAATCTAAAAGCAGGAGGGCAGCTTCACCTTGATATGAGACTTCTGAAACAGAAACTATATGGTTTCAAGGTGGGCTTTGGAAATGTCAGAGCAGCATTTAAAGAGTTTAGAGAGCTATCGGTGCAGTTCCTGAACCTTTGAAAACATGTTGAAGATGAGAGGAACATCACGTTCAGCGGACAAACAAAGGAGGTTTATGTAAAAAAAAAGTTTTACATAGAGCACTCCAAAAAAGTCATCACCAGGAAAATTGTGCTATTTATTCATGTAAATGTAAATTGAATTGTTGGCTGTCCTGTAGCTCCTGTGTTCCCACCAGCCGTCCCTGGAGAGAGGATCTCTCTTTGAATTGCCTTTCCTGAGGTTTCTTCCCCATCAATCTGGCCTCTGGGGGAGTTTTTCCTCGTCTTCATAGAAAGCTCGGGCTTGGATCAGGAGCTTGAAGGGATATTCATGCTGTATGGTTGTCCTTACTAAATCTACATTTATTTCCCTGAGAAATTTGTCTGGAAACAAGCATAATTGATTAAAATACACAGTATAGGATGTTTGGTTTCAGCTAAGAACAATTCATTCTAGCTATGTCCTTCTCACTAACAGATTAGTAATAATAAGACGCCAGGACTCTGTCGGGTGGCGATGGTCAGCCTGACGGAGACCAAACAAACGATAAAAGAGAGACTCCGAGGTCATTCAGAAGATCCAGCTGTTGTTTTGTACGATTGTTTTGTATATGATGTAACCAACACTGATAACATGTGACTATATTGAAACCTACAGCTGAATGAAAGGGGTACCAGTACGCCATGTCAGCTCACACGGGTATGGCATGTAGTTCTGGTCCAGATATCTGTCAACTGTTTGAAATGGCATAATTAAAATTAATAATTGGACTCCTTATTCCCATGTGTTTTTGTCTCATCCCTGTTTCGATAAACGAACATGCAAACAAAAGGTTTAACAGAAACCCACACACACAGCAGTAACTAAAATAAAGACACACATACTGTGTTCCTTTTAAAATTTTCTTCAAGCTCCATGACAGCAAAAAATTAATTAATTAATTAATTTAAAAAAAAAAAATTGATTTTTGGAAACTTTTTTCTCAAGTGAGAGGAGACAATTTAACACTGAAGTGAAGAGGGAGACGTGACTCTGTCAGGCTCCCATTGTGTTTTGAAGTAGTCCAGGTTTTTTTTGAAAGAGCACTAAAACAAATACCTGCTATTTAAAAGAAAAAAATTGTGGGTATATGAAAAAGTTGTGGGTGAAAAGACCTGAAATACAAACAATTACAGAAATGAAAAAAAGGCGGCATCACTGCCTGTGGCACTGACTCTAACAGCTCTCCATAGAAATCCATTAATAAAAATTAATAAACTAAATAAAGTCTTGGATGAGGTGTTCTGGGCATGTCCTGCTGGGAGGAGTAGACCCAGACCCAGGACACGATGGAGAGATCAGTATCCCTTGGCTGGCCTGGGGACCTTGGGGTCCCTCCGGGTTAGCTGGTGGAGGAGGCTGGGGAGAGGGAGGTCTGGGTATCACTGCTTAGGCTGTTGCCCCCATGACCCGGATACGTGGAAGAAAACTGATGGATGCAAATAAACAAAAATTAATAGAAGTAAAGTTCCACAGCTTAAAAACTGCAAAAGATATCAAAAACTGAAAAAAGCTTTAATAATTTAAGCAGTTAATTGATCAAAGGTGTGAATGGTTGTCTGTCTCTCTCCAGCTCTTAGTATTTGTGAAAAAATTTAAATTTAACCATGCCAGCTTGTGAAAAGCTCTGCCTAGGTACCAAGAACAAAATCTTACTGCTACCAGAGGTGAGAAAACATTTGATCAGTGTTACTGTGTTATTCCCGAGGCCTTGCACACTGTACTGAGAGCACCCCTGGGTGATTCTGACCACAACACAGTTTTTCTCATCCCAAAATATCAGCAGAGACTGAAAGCAATCAAACCCAGCATGAGGACTGTTAGCCAATGGTCGCCCAAAGCGGGCGGGCCAGTCCATAGTTTCAATGCCTTCATCTTGCATCCTGTGAGCACAACCCCCATCTGTGGATGTCGGGCCCTCATACCATCCTCATGGAGTCGGTTTCTAACCGTTTGTGCAGACACATGCACATTTGTGGCCTGCTGGAGGTCATTTTGCAGGGCTCTGGCAGTGCTCCTCCTGTTCCTCCTTGCACAAAGGCGGAGGTAGCGGTCCTGCTGCTGGGTTGTTGCCCTCCTACGGCCTCCTCCACGTCTCCTGGTGTACTGGCCTGTCTCCTGGTAGCGCCTCCAGCCTCTGGACACTACGCTGACAGACAGAGCAAACCTTCTTGCCACAGCTCGCATTGATGTGCAATCCTGGATGAGCTGCACTACCTGAGCCACTTGTGTGGGTTGTAGAGTCCATCTCATGCTACCACAAGTGTGAAAGCACCACCAACATTCAAAAGTGACCAAAACATCAGCCAGAAAGCATAGGTACTGAGAAGTGGTCTGTGGTCCCCACCTGCAGAACCACTCCTTTATTGAGTGTGTCTTGCTAATTGCCAATAATTTCCACCTGTTGTCTATTCCATTTGCACAACAGCATGTGAAATTGATTGTCAATCAGTGTTGCTTCCTAAGTGGACAGTTTGATTTCACAGAAGTTTGATTTACTTGGAGTTATACTTTGTTGTTTAAGTGTTCCCTTTATTTTTTTGAGCAGTGTACATTAAGTTTGTCAAAGATATGTGTGTGTGTGTGTGTGTGTGTGTGTGTACTGTATAAACAAGCTGTATAAAAATAATCTAGGCTTGAATGGGATAATTGTGAGTCTATAAGGTACAAACTATGCAATAAGAGTTATTCAATTTAAGCCATCTGCCCTCATCAGAAATAAGAGATTCAATTTCATCGTCGTTGAAGCTGTTAAGGAGGATGGCGACACCTGCTGACTTTTGAGAGAAATGGCAAAAATAAACCTGATTCCCCCCCCCCATTGTGCTTCCCAGAACCTAACGTCACTTTCAACGGAATGAGTCTCTCCTAAGAAACTAAAATCAGCATTTTTTTCCTTCTACAAAACATAAAGATTCATTTCCTCTTAGAAGTATCTCGAATACCATTAACATTGAGAGAAATTATTTTCAAAGAACTAAAATAGTCTGCCGTGAAAAGAAAAAGGGGGGGAACACTATATGAATTGGATGTCTGCAAATTAAACTAGGAAAAGTTGTCAGAGAATTAAAAAAAATACTTTCCAAGTATTAAACACTGAGTATTAGGTACCTAGAAAACATATTTCACCTTTTTTCTTTTATTTTTTTAACAACAAGAAGTGAAGTAAGACATTTCAACATTACAAACAGGTGTATAAACGGCTTACCTAAATATAGGTTTCACACTAATATAAGGATCAAACACACACACAGACTCACGCAGTGAATCTGTGTGTGTGTGCTCTGATCCTCTCGTGGTCGTCTGACTCTGTGCGCTGTGTCGATCATAAATCCAAGCTTATTTTTCCTGTCTGGGATTATATGGGTGATGACCTCCATCACCTCTTTTCTTACATCCTCGTTTTGTTTCTCAGGGAGATGTAGGAGCCACAGATTCCACCTCCTGCTGTACCTTTCTGCATCCTCTTGTTTCTCCTTTCAGTGACTTCACAGAGTCCTCTGTTCCTTTGCTCTGCATTTCCAGGTTTTTGATGTTCTTCTTCATTGTCTCGATCTCCACAGAGTTTTTTTGTTAATACTTTTTCCTCAAACTTGGAGAAGCAGACATTGAGCTTGTTAATGGCTTTTAGGATGTCAGCATTGAAGACCGCTTCGTCTTCTATTTCAGGGCAGATTTTCTTCGGTCGGGACTTTGGAGAGGAGAGTGGAGTAATGGGGAGCACAGTCCTGCGTAAGCGTGGTCTGACAGGTAGTCCATTAACAGTGTTACAGTGGGCTTTTCACGCTGCCAGCAGAGTTTTGGCTGCCAGCTTCGTTGCTCTTTTAGCTGTCCACCTGCACACCTCCGCGGCTGGCTTCACCTCGCCTCACGTTACAGTACCCATCTTCTGATGGCTGTTTCCAGCAAGATAATATGCCATGTCACAAAGAAATCTGCAGCAGCTGTGTGATGCTATCATGTCAACACCTATCAAAAATGCGGTACCAGCAAGGTGTACCTGATAAAGTGGCAGGTGAGTGTAATAGTATGTTTTTGTGAGATAATTAACTTTTTTTGTGTCATACTGCAGGAACCTATTTGGCTGGATGACATCAATAAAGGCACAGAAACCCATCTTGTCACTTGTGAATTCAAAGTGCTGCGAATTCAAAGAGAAACTGACTGCACGCATTAAGAGGATGTTGGAGTTGTTTGTGAAACAGGAAGTAAGTATCAAACATGCCCCTTTGTGCAGACATCAGTCACCATGTAATCACTGCTTGTTCCTCCTTTGTTCATTCCATTAATGATGTTATTCCAGGCACTAATGTGGACATCAGTGATTCTACACACTCACTGGACCACAGTATCTGTCTGTCTGACTTTCTCGGCCAAATCTTTGACAGTGGAGATGGTTGTGACTTCCTGATCTTTGTTTCCAGTAGGACTAACAGGAGGATGGGAGCCCAGAAATGGTTAAGAAAACAATCTGTGCACACAAAATCATCCTGTCACAAATCCCATTCTTTAATGCTTCACTGGGGAATACTACCGTCACAGTCAACCTCATCCTTTCCTGCCAGCCACATTTCACCTCATTCATTAGGTATAATGAAACAAATATTTTGCTACATTTGCAGTACATGATTTGCTGTTTGCTGTTAGAGTTTTCCATTTATAAAAAATGTACAAATTAAATCATGAAACGTTCTAATCTTCAACAATCTGATTCCCAGTAGGTACATTTACACCCATAAGATTGATGTGACCCTCTCTTCGGCACTGTGCCTCCACCAAATGGCTTCTAATTTTGGGTTAAAGCCGCGAATGCGGGACATTGGCCGACTACTAAAAATCCTCCCAGAAGACTCCTCCTTTCACAACCAGGTGGTCTCTTAATGCATCTTAGTTACACAAAAACAGCCTGCACCGGAACGTGTTCCTCCCGGTAATTTTATTGGAAACTTTGGATTTAATTGGGTTTGAATCTTTGGCCAAAAGGAACATGGAGACCCTTAAAAATGTTACCAACACTATGGCTATATGTTTCCCACTCCTTCTCCATACCAAACCAGAACCAAGTCATTTAGCACAGCTATCCACAACAGCCTGATCTTTAAGGACGCCACAATCAGGTGGCAAGCAAATATCCTCATTAACATATATGAATGTTCAAACCACGGTCTGAGTTCTGAGTCATTTCCTGTGACAAAGCTGGCTCCTCGAAAACTATATCACCCAAAGGAACATCCTCTTTCATAACTGGGTCTTGCTGATCTCCCAAGGCAAATATGTCTGTCAGGTCCAAGACATCAAAGGCAGCATGGCTTCCATCTCTGCGAATGGTGCTCAGGTCCTTCCTTATCCCTGTCCTGATGACCAGTTCACCTACCAGTTTGTAGTGAGACCAGCGTATGCCTGATGCAGCAGCAGGTCTGGGATCAGTAATTTCCACATTACACACATCCACATTTTGTTTCTTCAGTCACTGCCACATCATTTTCTAGAAGTTAAAAGAAGTTAAATACTCAGTGCCTAAAAACTATTCAGCCATACAAATAATTAGCTATAATAGAGATCAATTTCAAATGTATTTGTCGCATACTGTTACATACAGATGCAAACATGTAATGTGATATGAAAGCCTTTATACAAATGGCAAATAGATAAATAAGCTGATGGACAAATGTAAATTGACCTGTGCTGGACTGTTTAGTACACAATATGCAGAGGAAAATTAAACTGTTAATAACTCATGTAAAAATCACTGTGATGCACAGGAATGTAAAGTGATTTGTCCAAAAGGTCAGAAAATAATTTCCCTGATGCAAAATGCAGAAGGTGTCTGAACCTGTGTGAACTGTGTACAAACCCTATATGTAAACAAAGATTACATCAAACAAAAAACTTTGCTGGATTTGTAGTCCTGTCTGACAAATGTGGCAGTCAGAGGCCTGTCCTCCAATATTCAGTTACTCAACAGTCTATCGATTTGCTGTTACTCTCAAAGTGTGAGCTTTAAGGCCTCATATGAAAGCCTTGTTTTTTTGGAATGATCCTGCAGGCTGCTTTGTTTTTGACATTTCTCCCATTCTTCTTAAAATAATTCCAAGCTCAGCCAAACTGGATCGCGTGTATTGGTGCACATCCATTTTCAAGTTTCTCCCAAGAAAGTCTCACGCTGGTTCAGCTCTGAACTCCGGCTGGGCCATTCCAGAACTTCCACAGAAATATCGGTGGTCTGGAAAATAGCGGATTGGTACTATAGCCTGTAGAACACATGACTCCAGCAGTTTCAGAAGTATAATCCTATTTTGTGTCTTTTTGTGTCATCTTCTTTACCGCTTATTAAACACTACTGTTGCCCTTTCTGTAAACAGGAGTAGAGGAGCGTAGCCATGCATTTAACCCTTATCTACCCCTCTTCTCTTTTTGATAGGACTTTAAAAGGAGTGAGAGCTGTGCAACAACACAACCAGGAACACATCTGGGGACAGCACAGCTTCATAACAAGAAAGAAGGTAATCTGGCTTTACTGTGTGTGAGGAGTTTAGATTTAAGTTTCAATTTACAGGCTTATTTTGTTTTTCATGTTTTTCTTTGGCTTTTTTCTGCTTCTCCATGCTTCTGGAAGGGCCTTAAAATTTGGCGTGTTGAGTGAGTAATCCGGAGCACTTGTCAATCCTGTGAAACCTAAAAATCTTTGCCATATTTGCAGAAAAAGCATTTCACAAAATGTAGTTGACTATGTTACACACTTTTAAAACTAGATTTTGACAATGACCAATTAGCCTGGAGTGAAGTGCAGAATATGTTGTTTCTGTCACCATGGCCGTCGTCCATATCACTTGTTTTTATATATTTCATACAGAAACACACCTTGAACCACAGGAAGGTGATGTGAGGCTATTTGGCTCCAAGAACATTTCGGAGGGCTGTGTGGAAATTTACCATGATGAGAAATGGGGAACAGTGTGTGACGACAGCTGGGACATGGCTGACGCCCAGGTGTTGTGTCGTCAGCTCAACTTCCCTGGAGCCAAATCTATTGTCACTGGGAAGGACTACAGACAAGGTGCCTTTTATTTCCATTAATCCTCCAGCAGAGGGCAGTGAAATGATTGCAGTAAAATGTTTGAGATTAAGTTTAACATACCTTACAATATACAAATCACAACTCTATAAGGTCGGTTTTTAAAGTGTCATAGCTAGAAATTTAAACAAATATCTTCCCTTTAAATTTCCATCATAGCGCCTGGACCTATTTGGCTGGATGACATCAATTGTAAAGGCACAGAAACCCATCTTGTTACTTGCAAATTCAAAGGATGGGGAGAAACTGACTTCACTCATAAAGAGGATGTTGGAGTTGTTTGTGAAACAGGAAGTAAGTATCAAAACTCTTACTAGACAACCTTCATGCAGACCCTGTAACACCATTAAAGCAGTACGTGCTGTGATTATTATTCTATTATTCTTCCTTTGTTCATTCCATTAATGATGTTATTCCAGGCACTAATGTGGACATCAGTGATTCTACACACTCACTGGACCACAGTATCTGTCTGTCTGACTTTCTCAGCCAAATCTTTGACAGTGGAGATGGTTGTGACTTCCTGATCTTAGTGCAGAGTCCTACTGGAAACAAACAGGAGGATGGGAGCCCGAAGATGGTTAAGAAAACAATCTGTGCACACAAAATCATCCTGTCACAAATCCCATTCTTTAATGTGTGACTGGGGAATATTACCGTCACAGTCAACCTCAGCCTGTCCTGCCAGCCACATTTCACCTCATTCATTAGGTATAATGAAATTAATATTTTGCTACATTTGCAATACATGATTTGCTGTTTGCTGTTAGAGTTTTCCATTTATAAAAATGTACAAATTAAAACATGAAACATTCTAGTCTTCAACAATCTGATTCCCAGTAGGTACATTTACACCCACAAGATTGATGTGACCCTCTCCTCGGCACTGTGCCTCCACCAAATGGCTTCTAATTTTGGGTTAAAGCAGCTAATGGGGGACATTGGCCGACTATTTACTAAAACCCTCCCAGAAGACTCCTCCTTTCACAACCAGGTGTCCCTTTACAAATATGCAGTGGAGACCAAGGATTTAATCCTTCAGGAAAACTGTGTTCAGTACATGGCCTGGAACTACCAAAACCTGACCGGGTCTCCTGCTTGGTCCAGTCTCTCGGTGGGGCTTCTCTAGAGCTCTTCTTACTCGCTCAGATTTGGTGGTGTCAGATGAGTATTTTGTGCTGGAGTCTGCAGAGAGATGGATCACAGAGAAGCGTGACTCCTTCAGTTTGGAAACCCAGGCTGACCTGCTGAGCCACATTCATTTCCCTATGATCCCTGCTGAGAAACTCTATGGGATCGAGTCCAGCGCTATTCTCTACACCATTCACAGAAACATGTATCGTGATGAAATGTTGAAAGCATTTCAGTTTAATGTGCTCCTGACAAACCCAAAGTTTAATAAAGAAAATGATGATTACCAGCCCAGAATTGACACTGCTGAACCCTGGAGCATCACTTCTGGGCCTTCAGGCAGAAAATCATCCTCACCAGTTCAAACCCAGCCGAGACCTTACAACAATAGGCAACCTAATTACCGCTACTCTGGCTACGGTGGTGGCTTTGGTTATGTGGTCACCCCTTCTCCATACCAAACCAAGTCATTTAGCACACCTATCCACAACAGCCTGATCTTTAAGGACGCCACAATCAGGTGGCAAGTAAATATCTTGAAGAACAAGCATGAATGTTCAAACCACGGTCTGAGTTGTGAGTCTTTTCCTGTGGCAAAGATGGCTCCCCAAAGCTACATCACCCAAAGGAACATCCTCTTTCATAACTGGGTCTTGCTGATCTCCCAAGGCAAGTATGTCTGTCAGGTCCAAGACATCAAAGGCAGCATGGCTTCCATCTCTGCGAATGGTGCTCAGGTCCTTCCTTATCCCTGTCCTGATGACCAGTTCACCTAAGAGTTTGTAGTGAGACCAGCGTATGCCTGATGCAGCAGCAGGTCTGGGATCAGTCATTTCCACATCATCATTTTCAATTCTTAATAATTCATCGTTTTCTTTCCTTATTAGTTAGTGGATTGCAATCAATTGCTTTCCTTATTATCCATGTGAATCATCTTTTTTTTTATTACTGACAAATATGTCTGCCAAATATATGGAATGTCTTTTGCCACATATGAGTATTCTTTCTAACATATTTTACTGACGAATAAACAGTGATTTCTAAATAATTTTTGTGTGTGTATTTATCTTCTTTTGAAAAATCTGTTCCTGAAAAGAGTATATAAATGGTAAGATAAACTGTAATATGCGGTTTAGCCTGATATGAAACATAAAACAAAAATTAATGTGGCCAAGTTAGATTAATAGCAAAATTAATTTATAGGTTCACTCCACGAGACGTAATACATGCTGATTTATTAATGTTATAAAAAAACATAAATGGCTTTTTCCACAGGTTTTAGCCAGATTCTAGCAAATATATTACTAACATGGACATGAACCCTGCTTTAAATATGTCTGCTGTCATGACCTCAGTCATTTTATTACTGTTCAGAAGGAGAAAGAAGTATGACACTTTTATGCAGACTGGTTGTAAAAAAAAGTCAACCCTATCAGAAAAAAAGCATCAAACTGTTAGAATATGTTATACTCAGTAACATAGGAAAGTTTTCCATACAGACATATTGCTGAATTCAGTCTATCCTACACAGTAATCTTTTTACTCCAATGTGGCTTTTAGTTCCTTTATCAACAAATCATTCTTTCCACAACATAATTAGCTTGTGCTGAATAGTCGACAAACTCTGTTGCAATTACTCATTGTGTCATTAACACAGTCCACTGCAGTGGTGTAAATAAGAAACTAAATCAAGTGATGGATACTGGGAGCCTCAGAAATATCCAGAATACTAACAAGCTGCCATGAAAAAGCTCAGAAAGGCTTTACTTTCTGTCTTGTGTTTACCAAATCCTCTGACACAGCAGTCTTTCACTTCTGTTTGTTTTTTGTTTTGTTTTTTTTAACAGTGCTGCATTTGCACTTTTACTTAAGTAAGACCAGAAACCTTCTGGAAAGCTTAGCTAATGGGCTATTTAAGTAGTTATTCTATCCAAGAGGCTAAAGTTGCTGTTATATGAACTTAAAAATGACCCATCTCATTAACTTTTCCATTTTTCAGAAGACACACATGTTCATACAGTGGACACACTTTGGCACATTTCTAAATGCAACTGCAGCATAGGAAAACACCAGCAAACAGAAAAAAATTGCAAAAGCACATAAAACACAATTTAAGTTGAACAAAACACAATGGAAATAGAAAAAAACACAAAAGAAGTTGAATAAAATACAGCTGAAACAAACTAAATCTCACAATTAACGACAGAAGTGTTTTTAGGGAGACAATAATGTGGCCAATCTGTGGTAGTGACAAGCTAACAGTAAACAGTTATTAGCATACACGTATCTACAGTATCATACGAATCATGCGATTAAAACACACATTACTTTGCATCTTTTCCTCCCTCACAACACCGATGAATCCTCCGCTTCTTCTACGTGTGTCTCTGTGTAATCTTTTGCATGTTTTGGCTTCTGGCACTTTCGCAGCTGTTCCTTTACTTTATTGTTTCCCCAGAAGGACTTCTTTTGTGTTTTGTGTGCTTTTGCAGCATTTTCCCATTTGCTGGCATTTTCTTAAATTGATGTGCATTTGACCTCTCCAGCCACTATATATTTCTCATAAACTGACAACATTTTGAATTGACGTTTAGTTACAACAGGTGGTGCCCTTGAACCAATACACCTACACGGATAATGACAATATTAATGGTAACTGGAATCATACAATACCTTTACCTTGCATGTGAAAAGGTCAAAGGATGCACATAAAAGTCTTAAAAGTTAAAAGGAATGAAAACAACAACTATCAAGCATGTCAACTTTTTCAACATCACCAGGTGTAGAATACAAAACTGTTTGCAGGGTTTTGATCAAAGATTGTGCCTGTCTCCTCATCATGAATCATGGATTCGTCCCAAGTTTTTACCAGAAACCACACTGTCTTCAAGTCTTCCCACATTTTGTCTTCACGCAACTGAAAGTCACACATGACAAAGTAGTCCTACATGTCTGGGCAGCTTTACTGAGCCATCAGGTTATGTGATCGGTGTGTGATCGGTTCTTTAGACTAGCAAAGAGATGAGTTCACAAGTGATCTCATCTCAAGATGTTTATTTAATGCACAATAATGCATCCACTAGAAGGAAAGGTTTGGATATTTCATCATAAGGGCAGAGTTGTTTTGTGAGTAATATCTGACAGTATTTTCATCCTTGTGTCACTTGACCCACCAAATAATGAACCCCACATGTTGTGACATATTCTGTTTGTTTGGTTAGCCACTGAATTTTGAAATTCCACTGCATGGTTTTTATGAACAATGGTCTCCTTACTATGTCATCTTCATTGTTTGAACATCCTCCAGAATTTCCCAATTTCCCCTGATGTCAGATGCAACTAAGTGTGTTGTTATAGTAAAAGTGCACAACATAACAAACTATGTTGCAAGCATGACAAGAATTAAATTAATTTACATTGATGTATTATATTTTCTGTTATGGAGCCATACAAATAACACAGAAGGTCTAATCTATTTGTTTTCACGAAGGCATTTTTCAATAGTAGCTTCAACACTTGAAAGTTATGGTATAAAGTTGCACTGATATCTTTATATTGATATTGTCATACCAACAATCAAATGACTAAAGTGGAATGTAAAACAAATGCCACAGTGATGAAAAATATAACTTCAATCTGCAGTTCCCTTCAAACTGACAAAGTATTTAAGCATCTTTTAGTACATTCTATTTTTAATTTCTCTCAAATCCCCAATCATCCTCTTTCAGCTACAGAGACTGCAGTCCCATGAAAAAACAAAGTTTTCATGGGACTGCACAGACTCCTGTACTATTGTGGAGCACTTTTATCCAACTATCCTTTACAACAGTGGTTCAGTTCATTGAACTTTGTGGGCATTTGTTTATGTACTTAGGTCCCACCACAGCATTTCAATCTGGTTGAAGTGTGAACTTTGACTGAGCCATTAAGGCACCTTGATTCTTTTCCTTTTTCAACCATTCTGTGGTAGATTTGCTTGTGCCCTTGGGGTCATTTTCCTGTCTAAAGGTCACTGTTCCAGAAACTTTGTGGTTTATTCAGATGCAACTTTGCAAACTCAAGCTGGCTTCCCCCTGGCAACCCGTTCAAACAAACTTTTCCACTCTTACTCTAATCGTGCTCTTGTGAACTTTAACATGCTGTTGCCATAGGGTCTTAGATGTAATACTTGGGGGTTTTTTGCAATTCATCTGAGCATTGCACAGTCTGACCTTGGGGTGACTTTCCTGGAAGATTGTGACATTGTGTTAGCACGCCCCTGAATGCTTCAGATCAGTGCCAGCTCTTCTGCTTTTGTGGGGCTCACTAGCTGATGATCAGTCAATCAAATGTATTTGATTAGCAGCACCTGGCTGCCACGTACTTTCAGTTTTTCTCAATCTCTTTGGCGATTTCACCGCCATTTTAAGACCTAGACATCAAGTTGTTTTTTACTTTGATTAAAATCTGACTGACTTTGGAAAAAGTGCTGCAAAAATGTGGGCCCAATGCAGAGTATAAAGTGTTTTGACACAAAAATGAAATGTGAAGGATTTACTTGAAAGTCAGCAAGATGATACTTGTGAAAATGTATGCATCAGAAAACAGCCAAAGCAAATATATAGACTCTGAGAACACCAACTACAGTATAGTCCAGTAAAGTCATGCTACATACATTCAGCAGCCATTTTATTAGGAACACCTGTTAAGCTGCTCATTAATGCAAATATCTAATCAGTCAATTACAAGTGAGCTATTCAAAGCATTTAGGCATGTAGACATGGTCAAGACAGCCTGCTGAAGTTCAAACTGAGCTTCAGGAAGAAAGATGAGTGAAAGTGGCATGGTTGTTGGTCCAGAAACTGCTGACCTACTGAGATTTTCCCACACAACTGTCTTTAGGGTGAAGATGACAGCGTTGCACATCTTGGCATTTTCTCACTCAGCTTTATGAGTTAGTCACCTGGAATGGCTTTCAGTTAACAGCTGTGCCTCATCAAGAGTTAATTTCTTAAATTTCTTGACTTCTTAATGTGTTTGAGACCATCAGTTGTGTTGTGAAGAGGTAGAGTTGGTACTACTTGAGTTATGTTCAATCCATAATCAACTAAGTAAAAAAAACAACAGTCCATCATTACTTTAAGAAATGAAGGTCATTCAATCCAAACAATATCAAGAACTTTGAAAGCACCCTCACGTGCAGTCGTAAAGACCATCAAACTTTTTGATGAAACTGGCTCTCATCAGGACCGCCCCAGGAAAGGAAGACCAAGAGTTTCCTCTGTTGCACAGGATAAGGTCATCAGAGTTAGCAGCCTGAGAAACGGCAAGTTAACAACACCCCAGATAAGAGCCCACTTAAATGCTTCACAGAGTTCAAGTAGCTGAAACATCTCAGCATCAGCTGTTCAGAGAAGACTGCGTGAATCTGGACTTTATGGTTGTATTGCTGCAAAGATGCCACTTCCAAGGAAGAAAAACAAGAGGAAGAGAATGGCCTAGGCCAAGGAACACAAGGAATGGACATCAGACCAGTGGAAATCTGTCCTTTGGTCCAAAGGTCCAAATTTGAGATTGTTGGTTTCAAACACCATGTCTTTGTAAGACGCAGAAAAGGTGAGCGAATGGTTCCCACATGTGTACTTCCCACCAAGAAGTATGGTGATTTATTCAAACTCCAAGGCACACTTAACCAGCATGGCTACCACAGCATTCTGCAGTGACATGCCATCCCATCTGGTTTGTGCTTAGTGGGACCATCATTTGTTTTTGAACAGGACAATGACCCCCAAACACACCTCCAGACTATGTAAGGGCTATTTGACCAAGAAAGAGGGTGACGGAGTGTTGTGTCAGATGACCTGGCCTCCACAGTCACCTGATCTAAACCCAATTGAGATGGTTTGGGATGAGTTGGACCGCAGAGTGACTTTTAGAGTTTTTCTAAAAGGACTATATTAACCAGCCGGAATGCTGGAAATACATCCAACACATTGCTGATTTACTCCACACAATGTTGAATGTGTAAAAAGGCAATAGTTTGCTACCACATTTGCATTTCTCTGGGGATGAACAGGTTAAAGAATTGCACAACCCTCTTTAAGTTGCTCATTGTTTGAAGTGCTTCCCACAGTATCAAAGTCACGGACTGGTAATGCTGTTGTCTGTAGAGGAAATGACTGTACATTTACTCCCAAACAATTTCTCAAGTATGTGCACGTTAAATAAAAGTGAAAGTTCCTGTAAACACATACCTTAATTCCTCAGAGAGGCACCCGTTATTAAAGCTTTCTGTAGAGAATAAGGGAGATTTCTGGACATTATCAGCAGACTCATGGTGACTAGCATTTCGGCACCACCCTGTGGACAGTTGAGCCCATTTGACCTCAGAGTGCGTGGTACTTCAAACAGATGTTTTCTTCCACATTGCTGTCCCTGAAGCAATTTGCTAATGCTGATTCACAGTCTTCCATTGTCACCAATGAAATGTGAATAGCTGCAGTGATGAATGGAAAGTTATTGGAAATACCCCGTGGGTTGTGGCTGGGGGTACAACAGAGGATGGACAGTTAGAAATCTGCATGGTGGTCAGGTCATGTGCAGTGTGTGCAGATAACAGGGCAGGGGGTGTTTGGGACTCAGAGGATGTGGGTCACTGCCACAGCACCCACCAGTACCCACAATGAGAACCTCTTTTTATGCCTTACTGGGCACTTCCTTTTGAGAGTATTCCTGGCCTTGCAAGTCTGTAATTTAGGGAATGGAGGTTCAGGCCATTTTTAAGCCCCTTTTGGCATTTGTAGCTGGTAATGTACACAGAAGGCGCTGCTTACATTGCACTTCTTTAACAAATCCACCCTCTTTCAACAAATTAAAACCAAATGTTGATACAATCATCCAGATCTCGACTGGTGAGTAAAAATCTGTTCTAAAGAGAGAGTCGCAGTGTGGGAAATCGCTCAGAATGGTCATGCTCTGAGGTAATTTGAAATATGCCCAGTAGCCGAGGCTGCGATCTGAGCAGAACCCGCCACATCAGTCACCATCTTAGTGTAAAGGAAGCAGACTGTTTGGACAGGGGGCGGCAGGCTTTGCCCTTGAGAAGGCATCTGCTGTTCCCCCCAACGCCTCTGGTAAACTGTTAAGTTAAATGGAAGCATATTTCTGGCAATTTCATCTTGGATGTGTCACTTCCTTTTTATATTTGTCTTTGTTTTCCTCACACCCATCTTCTGTGGTATTGTCCCTGTAAAGTCTTTTGTTTCTGGTAAATTGCACTCTGCTTGCGAGTCATACTGACTTACCAGATTTCTAACAATTCGGGAATTTTCCCTACCTAACTGGCAGTGATCTTACACCAAAGCTACACGTGAAGGTGAAGGTAAACAAATGTCCAAATGTAGCCATCGGCTACACTGAATTGGTTGTACCATTTTGCTTTCTTCCTTTACGGCCTGTTTTTACACAGACATCAGGAAAGAGACCTGTGGAAAAGAAACCAGGCAAAAAATGCTCAGCCATGGAAAACAGCGGAAATATTTGCCGGAGTGGCCAGAGGACTCAGTCAGTGGCCAAATATGATGTCAGGGTGCAAGGCAGCCACAGCAGATACAGTCTTCTCTCTATCTCTCTCCATCTCCCTCTCTTTCTTGCTCATGCTCTTCATTCATCGTTAGGTCTAATCGCTGAATACTGTACATCATGCCCTCACCGTGATCTCTCCCTTCCATGCCAGAATCAACACGAGAGGCCGCAAACCTTAAACTCTCAAGATCCTCAGTTTCCTGAGGCAGCAGTAAACCTTCCATCTTTTTCTGTACATAAATATGGGATGAGAAACAACTCAAGAATTTGACTATAGCATAATGTTTCTTTCACAGAAGCCTGGGACTGGGGGTGGGAGCTTATGCTGAATTGCTGCCAGATTGAGTTCATTAACTTTAAGGGCATGATGTCACTTCTCTCCACTGTGCCACACCTCCTCCTTTACAGACAGTGTTTCAGGAGTTCCTGAAAGTGACTATAGATGCATAAACACTCTCACTAAATTCCAGCCACAGATAACTACGCAGCGTGGGCTACGCATTACTCACCTTGACCCACGTCAGAATTGACTCATATGTGAATTGTCATTTGTGCAAATGTTTAAAGCAGCTAGAATCAATATTTTTGTGACAGTGAATCAAATGATGGTGTGACAAGACCTGGCAACGTGAAAGGAGTTGAGTGATGAACCTGCAGAGATTTGTGGCCTGAATTTCCTGCAGCTTGAGTGAGCTTTATAACAAATGTTACTAAACTGTTTATCGGCCCAGGCTGCAGCTTTGCTGCATGGTTTCCCTCTCACAGTCTTATTGATTTTTATAGCATAATTGCTTAGCACAATAGAAACCTGACTGATGAAAAGACAGAAATTCCACTCAAGAGTTTATCGGCACCAAAAAAAATAGACAGTAGATGGTGATTTCTCTCAGCATGTGGAACTTAAATGACTTCATTTGATAAGACACACAAGTTAAAGAAGTTTTATAACTTCCACAGTATTCCCTCACTTTGTCCCCCTGTCACTGCAGAAATGCTCCAGATATCCACAAGCCTCTCCTATTCTGATGTGCCATTCCCTAATGAGAAATGGTGTCCAGCAAAGACAAAATCATAAATATCACAAAGCTACTGTGCTTATCTAACACTTTAAGTGGGCCACACACAAAAAAATTGTCAAGAAATGGCTTTCTGGTCCAAAGTTGTATTTTAAGTTAGTAGTACAGTTGTAAATGTCAGTAAGATTTAGGCTGATGTCTTCTTACCTCTGGAGCAGAATCCAGATGTTTAGATTTCACTTCAGGTCTCCGTGAGCTGAGCTTTTTGATGACTTTGGTGAGTATTTTAATATAATCCTTTGAGAAATTGCTTATTATGATTAGAGAAGCACATGCTAGATGGCAGGAGCAATGCACCAGCATAGATAGATAGATAGATAGATAGATAGATAGATAGATAGATAGATAGATAGATAGATAGATGGATAGATAGATAGATAGATAGATAGATAGATAGATAGATAGATAGATAGATAGATAGATAGATAGATAGATAGATAGATGGATAGATAGATAGATAGATAGATAGTATAGTATAGATAGATAGATAGATAGATAGATAGATAGATAGATAGATAGATAGATAGATGTTAATGTCACATTTAAAATGCAGTAGCGTAATGCAGCTAAATACATTAACTCAAATATTGTGCTTGAGTACACAACTGAGGTATTTTGCTACTTTACTTGAGTATCTTTATTTCGTGTTTTACTTCTCTACCATATCTCAGAGGGAGATACTGTACTTTTTACTATTGTTGCCTAAAATCTATGAAGAAATGATAAAATATGAGAAAAAAAACAAGAGTTAAAACAACAAATTAGCCTTGTTTAATTAGTAGTAGAATGGGGCGTTATTCTGGATGGAGTAAACCACTTTAATACTTTTATTTGCCTCTTTTCTATGATAATACCTACATAAGTAACACTTTCACTGCAAGGCTTTTACTTTACATTTAAGTCATGGCGTGCACACAAACGTGGTTATTAGGTAAGACTTCATATTTTTTAAAAGCTGTAAGACCCAGCGATCGTGTGTCAGAGGGTGATGCTGTTGGTTATCACCGTGATTTCCTAAAAACAATCATCCGCCTCCTCCTGCAGTAAAATTATGACAGACAGAGCGTTGCGTAGTTTACGGGGTGCGTGTGTAAAGTCGGGAGCTCCTGACCTTTGCTGCGCTCCTGTCCACGGGAGGGTGTGTGTGGGGGGAGGAGTTTGCTGGCACAATAAAACGCGGCTACTGCTGAGGGTAGTGGAAAACAGATTTGGAGGAGGTGTCAGAGTGCAGTCTTCGGAAGGAATGAATGCTCTCTCATCCCTTGTGCATCTTATACTTTGACGAGAGGACCGTCGTGTGTTGATTTGAAGCTGAGGACTGCGGCTCTTTCCCTTTACGCCTGCCAGACAGACTGCTCAACGCGCAAGTTCACTCATCTGTAGTTTCCTCCTTCCGTTTTAGTTAGAAAGCGTAGTTTTCGGAGATGACCTGGACGATGAACAGATGTTTTGTCACTTTGGCCATCCTGTTTCTTTGGCGAGTGGAAGAAATGGCAGAAGCCTGCAGTTGCTCTCCAGCGCATCCTCAGCAGGCGTTTTGCAACTCAGACGTCGGTAAGTTGGGTTGTAGACTAACAATCAATATAAAAAGTTGTATTTTGTCATTAATGCATTAGTCAGTAATAGCTAGGATGAATTTTTTTTCCCCCACAAGGAAACCATCTATTCTGAGAGGAAAACTGCCCCTCTCCCGTGTTTACAGTTACAGTGGGAGGAGGATTGAATTTTCCGTCCCCCAGTCTTTCTTTCCACCGCCCTCCTCCTTTTTCTCTCTAATCATTTGTTGATAGTCTCAAGACTCCATAGACGCATCAATGTAGTGTTTGGAAATTTATCCCTTTATCCCGTAACATTTTAGACCTTTTCATCTACAGTAAAGGCACCAAATGTAAAACAGTTTCCCCAGTTTGTTTGTTTTTTGTCACATTATTCCTTGTTGTTGTTAAGGAATGTTTTTAATAAAATCATTTGTGGAGTTTGACAAGGAAGAAACGTAATCGCAGTCTTCCTCACCATCATCACCTCAGTGATCATCTAGTTTAGGGGCATTTAGCTTACTGCAAGGCAATTTGATTTAATCCCACTCGAAGGCTGCAGAGGATAATTTCCCTTTAATTTTGGCTATTACAGCACACTGCTTGTTGCTGCCTTCAACACAGGCCTTGAGTTAACAGGAATCTTAACAGTGACCAGCTTGTGCAGCTCAGGGCCTTTTTTCTTGCTTGTGAGATGGCTTAGTGTGTGGCATGTATACAGAAGGTGACTTATTCTAAGATTTCTACTCATTGGATTCCATTGCTCAAGACGATGAATAAACTTTATTATGCTACCTGAGAATTTACAGCAATGGAAAGTCGGATACATGGGCACTAAAGGGAAGACAATTTATCTTCTTCTATTTTTTGCACTTTAGGTCTTACAAAGACATTTTAAAATTAGTTCAACTTTTTGATGAGGTAGATTATGCAGGACCATAGGTAAACTAAGGTGGGTGCTCTGAGCATCAAAGCTGATTCATTTAATTTCTTAGGTCAGTTTCTAACATGACCTTGACCCTCTGCTCCTGCTTCAGCACCATGGATAGACCCTCGTGCAAACATAAACCACTACAGAGTCAAAGGATCGGTCTTTCTTTGCCAAAGATTCTTGAGTTTGTTTTTTTGGGGCTGCAGCCAGAGTGAAAGAGTGTGCTCAAGTTAGTTAGAGAAGAATAGCACCCTTGACAACAGTTTGCCAAAGTTGCTTGCTCACAGAGAGGACAGTCAACGGTTGCATAGTTGCACAATTTATTCATGCGTCAGAGAGACATTTTGTAAGGTTGATCACGTGATCACTGGCATTTCAAATCACTGTCTGCCACACAGAAAATGGATATACTGCTACCTCTGCGGTGTGATGAAATGCTACATTAAGCAAGCGCATTCAAAATGAAGGTCATGACCTACGTTGGGTGGTTTTCTTCTTCGGATTTTTAAAAATTGAGGTGAATCATGTTTTTCCTAGAGCCATGACATAATTGTCACTCATGTTACAATAATTTATGCATTTGTATTAAACGTAGTATTCATGTGTAGAATAAAATGAGTCAAAACATTACCTTGCATAGTGCCAAACTGTCCAACAAAGTGTCCAACCCACTGATTGGGTTATATGAATTTATCCAGCCAGTAAAGTAAATCTGGATATGTAGCACTTGCTTGGTACAACTCTCAGATTCAGTTTTGTTGTAAACATCTAGTTCCAATGTCAAAACAGTCAGATCAGTCTTTCCTCATAAATGGAAATCTATCTCCTGGCTTCTTGGCTGAGGCAGAGGAATAATGGGCGTTCATGAGCTGCACTCATTATGCATTATCTTTTTTAGCTTTTAAATTTAAAATGTATCTGTGCTGGGGTTTTTGTTGTGAAGACAGAAAATGAGTCATATCAGTGCCTGAACAGAAAGTTAACTTTAATGTGACTTCTGGGATAAAAGCAGCCCTGCAAGCTGTGCAAACAGAGCTGATATTAAAACCAGATTTCCATCCTTTGAGCCTGACTAAATGTGTGCAAATTCCCACAACAGCTGCTTTAAACTCCAGCATCACTCACAATAGCGTTGGATTGATCCATGCAATGCATGCTGGAGTTCGCTTGCGGCTCCCCTTAAGTAAGCTGCATGTGAACATTATGTTCATAACCTCAGTCACGTGTAGACTGGGGGGGGGTGACTAGAGAAAACACTAAAACTGTTAAGCAAACTGTGTATTTTGGTGCATGGCAGAATAAAACTAATGGCATATATAAACACAGATGTGGTTTTAAAAGGTATTGTCAGCTGCTCCCTTATCACAAGGAATTGCCACAGCAGGTAGCTCTCACGTGTTTGATTTGGCAGAGTTTTACACCGGATGCCCTTCCTGATGCAACCCCAAAGGGGATTTCTGTCTCCAGCAACCAGCAATCTTTGCCAAACAAATGCCACACACACACATATATGTGCGCCCTATAAATTCCCACTTTTAAGAGAAGACAAAAAAGATTATGATGGATTAATACGTGTCTTTTTCGGACAGGATCAGCAGTCAGTTTGAATTTGTACTTTACTTTTTCTCATTCAAACTCTGACCACTTTGTGGCTCCTCAGAGAGGAAAATGAGGGCACTGTGCTCTTCAATTACATGACATGCATTTGCCTTTTTTTCCTCTTTGTTTTTAAAAACCCTCCCATGACCACAATAGTGCATGCAAAATATTGTGTTTATTGTTTGAGTAACTAGAAAATGAGATGGTTCCTTCAGTTCCCAGTTTTGTGAAACTTATGATTTTTAAAGGGCTTTGTCAGCCTGTTCCAGTAAACATCAAGGCCCTGGGAGAACCGTGTACACACTGTGGACCAGCACAGAAAATTAAGCTGTATTTCTAAACTGCTTTAGCCTCAGCTCCAGAAATTCCTGAGGCATTTTTGTTTTCACACAAAAGCAGGGATGGAGGGTTGTATTTATAATATTGCTTTAAGAAAATAAAGAAAAGGCTTCCCTCCCTCAGGGTAACGGTGGATATTTCTATTCACATGGCTATAATCCAGGGCTCAGTACAAGAACAGTTTTTGGTGTGTGTCAGAATGATTATTTTGTTACCAACACTGATTGTATAGGGTTAGTGTTAGGGTCAGGGTTGAAGTTGGGGTTGGGTTGATGAGTTAAATCTCAGAGGGTAAACTCCCTTTAATCTGCCCAGACTATGCCTAGTATTTATACCACATGTTCATCTGATTGGTTGCAGTACAGTTATGGTCATAAGCTTACATGCATTCATCATGGACATGCATGTCATGGTAATTTGGGGCTTTTAATACTGTACTTTTTGCAGGGTGGAATGATTTAATGACTAAAAAAAAAACAATAGGATTCACAAGTTTGAATTTATTTTGGATTTTCTCACAGGGTCAAAGGTTCAAATTTGTACATACATCCTCACTAATATTTGGTTAAATGTCTCTTAGAAAGTTGCACTTTAACCAGATGCTTTTGGTAGCCATCAACAGGCTGGATATTTGAACACTCTCCTTGGCAGAAGTGGTAGCAAGAACCCGGCTTTTAAGCACGGTCCGCAAAGTTTCAATGTGGCTGAGTTCAAGATTTTGGGAATGCCATTCCAGAAGTGTAATATTAGCCTGCTTTATCCATTCCAAAACAGGCTTTAATGTGTGTTTGGGTCCTGTTGAAACACCCAAATGTGTTCATGTTTGAACTGTCTACTGGTTGTTTAGAGGTAAAGTTGAAGAATTTGGAGGTAGTCCTCCATCCACATTGTGTAGTGTAGCAGTACAACTGGCAGCAAAACAGCCCCAGAGCATGATGCTACCACCACCATGCGTGACAGTTAGTACAGTGTATTTAGGTTTGACAGCCTCACCTTTACTCCTCCAAACATACCTTTTGTCATTGTGATCCAATAGCTCAATTTTTTGGTCTTGTCTGGCCATAAAACCTTTCTCCAGAAGGTATTTGGCTTGTCCATCTGGGCAGCTGCAAATATAACATTCTGCTTCTAATCTCTCCACCAGCTTCTTGGACTTGCCCATTGTTCTGAGTATTGGTCAGTCCAATAAGTGCTGTGGGGGTGGGGTGGGGCTTTAAAAGCTTTTGCTAAATCTGGTCACTATGATTGTGTGGAGACCATAAACATCTATTCCAGCAGTGTTAACACACTGTGTCAAGACAGTAGACCCGGCTTCTCTCCAGACTAAAAAAAAAATAGAAAGCATTTTTTTTTAATGTATCTTTTAGTAGACCAGAGTGAAGAGGTTTTGTTTATTCACGAGAATAATGTCTGAAGCTATAAATATCTGAAGCATGACAGCGGCTGAGTCTATGTTATCATGCTGAGTGCTATGCGTTGTGCAATGGCTGTGTCTACTTATAGTTTTTATGTGTTCAGCATGTTCTATTTGAAGACAAGCATTGCCTTAAACATAGAAAGGCTCCTCTTTGACCTGATTTCATGGCATCCTATTCTCATATCTAAAGAGTAGTTAACAAGTGAAATGAAAAGGCATGGCGTTAAACTGTTTTTCTTTTTTTTTTTTCACAAGCGCTTACACGGTGTCCTTTTCCTGCAGCCTGTTCCAGAAGAGCTGCAGAATGGACCTGGCTTCGGCTATGTCGTGGCTTTTCGACCCCACGGTGCCACAGGCTGGATGCAGGCGGCCGTGCCCTCCGCTGAAGCATCCCGATACATCTTTAAAAATGAGAGCATTCAGCCTTTCTCGCCTTTCCAAGTAAAGGTTGGAGTTTACAACAACCTGGGGGAAGGGCCATTTGGACCTGTTATCACTATCTACTCTGCTGAGGAGGGTGTGTATGATCTCATACATTATAAGTTGTGGAGCAGATCTGCATGTCTAACTAGCAGTGAATTCATGAGGAAAAGACTGACTCAATCTTGCTTTCTGTTAAAAAGGCAGCAGCGATCTTGCAGCCAGCCTTCTTCTATCAGCATTCGCAGACATCTTCCACATACTTTCCTCCCTCTGTTGTTCTGATAAAAAGAAGCAGCTTTGAAACTTTTTGATGTTCTTCCCTTTGAGTGGTCATCAAAGCACAGTGTAACTTCTAAAATCAGTCTTTATACATTAACTCCAGAGCCTGGGCGAGCGCCCACCAGGGTCCGCGCCAAGAGCCTCTCTGCATCTGAGATTGAAGTTTCATGGAAAGCTCTGCCCTGGAACACCAGCAAGAAGAGAGTGCTGGGCTATGAGGTGAGCGCTGATGAAATACCTTGTTTGTGTGAGCTTCCCCTGGATGCATTTCCTGTTTGTGTGTGCATGCACATGCCAGCTAATGCTGTACAATCTTGTTCTCTTCTATTATTGATGAGTGTTTCAGACTTAGGCACCTTGGGCGTACGAGATAATAGCTTGCTGCTGCCTGCATAATGGTCCAGCTGAGTCCCAAGCCTGTGGGTTTAGTTGTGTTTCTTGTTGCTTACCTAAGTACTGTAACCACCCTGATTAGCGTACTGATGCAATACTCTAAGGGATAGAACGTTTAGCTTCTAAGCCACACAACAAAGCAAACAGTGGCTTTGCACTCAGTTCTTGTCATTTTAATTCTGCGCATTATTGAAATCCAAAATGTGATCAAAGGCGTTGTTTTCATCCTTGGACTGCAAAAAAGTGCCAGAATTATAAATTGTTGACCAGTCAAAGTCAACAGAGGAGCAGGCCCTGAGCAAACCATTCCTGTGAGGAAAGGCAAATTATATTTGTGCTGTCAAGCGTGCCCACTATTTCAGCCCTGACAAGCAGGGTGACAAAGAAAATCTGTTATCAGTGGAAGTTGATGGCAGGGGACTTTTAGGGATTCTTTCACTTTTTATTTATTTTTATTTGTTTTCCCTACTTTTGCATATTTGACCTCAATCTTTACAACAAAACTTGGAACAGAACACAAATCTGCTCAGCACAGTTCACACGGCGCACACAGCGCCATGCTGCTAAAGCCTGCTTTCAGACCAGTTCACAGCTTCCATCCAGTTGAGTTCACATCTCCCTGTTTCCAGTTTGCACCTCGCTGACAGGGTGTAACAGAAAGCTTTTAAGGTGTCCGTCGTGTTTTCTGCATTCACGTCTGTGGTTCTGCCTTGTTGCTTTTCAGCTGAGGTACTGGAGTAGAAGTGAAAGGGAAGACATGGCCAGCGTGCAAAGGACCGTAGGAAATCAAACGTCTAGTATTATCCGCGGGGTGAAAGGCAGCACCGCATATTACATCTCAGTGAGGGCGTATAACACTGCTGGAACAGGGCCTCCCAGCGCCACCGTCAACGTTACCACCAAAAAGCCACGTAAGTATGGGATCTAATTAGAGCCTGCATGAGGTGTACTATGAAGTGAGATTAATGGCAGTATGCTCCAATGATGATATACTGATAATTTCAACTGTTCACCAATATCCCACTGAGCAGTTTGCTTCGGATTAGCGGTCTAAATATATGTCAAAATGGTGCACAACCAACAAAACTAGAATTTGGATTAAGATGGTTTAAAAGTAAAAGTCTTGTAAATGTTGTACATCAGTGGTTCCCAAAGTCAAGACTGCTGCGGCCCACTTAAAAACCAGAAAATCCCCCCAGCTGTCATTCTGCAAGAGGTGGGGTGCGCCCTGGACAGCTTATACATATATACATGAAAATTATGTTTATCATCGGGCAGTGCCTTATTGTATGTTGCATGATGGACTTATATGCACAAGTCTCTAAAAAGACAAAGCCTATGGTTCCCATATGCTGGGGTGCTATGGTGGTGCAGTGGTTAATGCTGCTGCTCTAGAAAGAAGGCTGTTTGAATCTGCTGGTCTGCTGCTAAGAAGTAAAAATGACCTAATAGTTTTCAGACAACTTTAAAAGTAAACGAGCGTGTTTTCAGCAACCTGATAAGACAGGATTATGCCCTTCATTTTTTTAACCCTCTTCATCATAGGTGTTAACCCTCACCCTGTATTGCTGAAGATATTTTCAAGGATCCCCTTTTGTGTGAGCATGCACAGAGCCTGATGCAGAAAGCCTGGCTTAACAATATTATGGTAAATAGTAGATGACTGGTTCTTATATAGCACTTTTCTACTTGAGCACTCAAAGCTCTTTATGCAACATGCCTCATTAACCCATTCATACAAGCACTTTTTTGTACACTTAAGTGTTTTCTATCTAACATTCATACTCCAGTGGATGCATCATAGAGCAACTTGGGGTTCAGTATCCTGCCCACAGATACTTTGGCATGCAGACTGGAGCAGCCAGGATCGAACCACCAACCTTCCGATTAGTGGTAGTAGTACCTTCTGAGCTACAGCTACCCCACTCGTTAACCCCCCCACCCCCATGCGGTTTTAGGTTTTATAGAACCAGCTAACACAAACAAAGCTTGGCTATACTGAAGTTGTTTCTTAGTACAAGCCTCTTGTCAGTGTGCCACTTCTCAGCTGTCGTTTGAGGTGAATGATGTGTTTTTGCCCCTCTCAGCACCCAGTCAGCCACCGGGTAAAGTGATGTGGAACACATCGAACTCCAAGATTATACTGAACTGGGAGCGGGTCAAAGCCCTGGAGAATGAGTCAGAGGTCACTGGTTACAAAGTAAGAGCACAGATGCTTTGTTTATCAGAAAATTCTGTTTGTTGCCACAATTTAATTTAATTTGGCCTCGTCCTCAGGTGCTCTACAAGAAGAGTCGACACAGTCGCCCCAGCGTCGTGGAAACAAATACCACCTCTATAGAGCTGGCTCTTCCCACCGATGAGGACTATATTATCCAGATAAAGCCATTTGGAGAGGGAGGGGAAGGCAGCAGTAGCAGGCAGATCACCATCCCAAGGATACCAGGTCAGTGGAGAGCTAGTTAGTGTCTCCCTCATGGCTGAGCTGAATAATCCACTCCCCTGCTGCTGTCTTGGCAGACCAGATTAGCTGCTCCAAAGCAACAGAGAGACTGGGGAAATAATGTTCTACATTTGACATTTGTGTAATTACAGCCTCTATGTGACACCAGAAAGTACGTAAAGTAAAGCGTTCTATTTAGAATTCTTTCTGTGCCTCATACTGCTGCTCAAGTAGCAAGTCGTGAGCATATTTTGGCAATGTGTCAGCTCATAATTACTCAAGCAGGTTGAAGATGCATGTGATTAATGAGGAAAAAATGAGAAAAATGTATTTCTTTCATAGACTAAAAGCCTTGTTCTTTTCAACACCTATTCCAGGCCCCAACGCAGTTGGCTCAGCATCCAAGGTCTCCACTCTATCAGCCCTCAGCACAATAGCACTGTCTTTCACAGCGCGGACATCTTTATGACAAACGTCTCGCAGCAGACGTTGCATCTGATGTGGAGTCAGCTCTCCAGCGGAACGCAAACAAAGCCCGCTCCGGTGTAACTACATCCATTCATTTAGATTTTAGAAGCAGAAGGGAAACACCGAAGGGAAAAAAGAAAAAACGGTTAAAAAAACACCATTGAGAAAACAGGGAAGGGGGTCCCCTTCAGCACCCAGGCTAAGTAAAGGAGATTGACCGATGTCGTGACTATGTTGTTACCAAAGCAGCTTTCATAAGAAAAAAAAAAAAAAGAAATAATGAGAAAAAATGTCTTATATGCATCTTTTTGTATGACATGTTGAGCTTTTATAGATTTTCTTTTCTTAAATAAATTTAAAGTCTGTCTGGGCTTATTGGGTGAGAACAATTAACTGCATGGCAAACAACATCATCAAATTTTCCAGTCTGGAGATTAAGAATGTGATTTGACAGATCACCCTTTGTCTTCTAAAATAAGATACTACTTGTGACTTTGGTTCCAGCAGAAACAAAGTGAGGGGTATTTTTTCTTCTTCGTGTGAATGAACTTTTATCTCTCGCATTTCGGTTTCTGCACTATTATTTAAAAAAACGCTTCTCTCAAAGGACTGCATCGACAGCTTTGGTGTGTTGCTATTGGTCATCTTACCCAATTTGTGAAGAGAGAACTAACATTAGGCTCCACATGTTAATGCTTTATCATAGTAGTAAAGTGACTCTGGGGTTGTCCTGGTATATCAGATAATGCTAAAAGGCACTAAGTTTGGAAATTTTGTGAAAATAGTCGCATGAACTGTGAGCATTGAAAGCGTTATGAGTCGCAATCATTCCTCCTGTCCAAAGAAGGCAGGGCTTTGCTGGAGCTTCACGTTAGCTTAATCCACGCTTCTGCTTTTGTGCCGGGTTCAGACCACACAATATTTTTGCTGAACATGCTCACGAAATGTGCGTCACATTACAAGACTGCAAAGTCAGAAGTTCTAGTAAAAGACTGTATGTTGGTGGCAACCAAACAGAAGTTGCCCATTGGAAAACAGAATATAAACAAACAGTAGCATCATATGTTTTTGATATTTGTCTTTAAAAAAACAAGAAACCCTCTGAGTAATATGGCTTACAGAATGGTAATTATCTTTTCACAAGCCAAGATGATTGAGTTTATGTAAGATGGATGTCGCCACAGTGATGTCACCCATTGGTTCTGTACTCCGCATTTTAAAGTCTCAATGTTATATTGTTTTTTCTGAGCCAGAACACATTTGGATTAGAGGGCCAAATTATGAGTGAAGGCCAACAAGCTTGATTAGCAAGCAAATCTAAAGTATACGACTATAGAGCCTCAAAAACTGTCCAAAACTGAAGCGTAAGCTTCTTGGAAGGACTGTACCTCACAGCAAGCCGTATCTTTAAAAAAAAAAAAAAAAAAAAAAAATCCAAAAGGCACCAATATCTCAAACATGGTTGAGAGATCCAGTTTAGTGACTGAATTAGTGGAGGTGAAGGCTAACAGACCACTGGTGAGGCCTAACTTTAAGGCTTAAAAAATCCAGACATGTAAGTTATGAAAATCATTTGCCCCGAGTGCAGTTTTTATAAAAGGTTACATAGTATTTCATTTCAAGCTAGTTGGACATTTTAACACAGAAGTCTATGGGAATTTACTCTCTTTTGGAACCAGGTTCAAGTGGCTGTTGGAGGAATTGCACATTGGTTCTAAGCTTCCCAAGATGCAGCAACAGTTTTCGTCAGCTCCAGTGGGCTTAACAGGATAAGGCATGCTTCGTAACCATGCTTGATCCCTATGTGCTGCAGCTTTCTGCTGTGAGATCACTTGGACAATAAACTAGAACAGTAATACCTGGACTTTGCTAACCTAAGAATGCTGAAGCGTCATATTTCTGCTAAACTGCCGATCATATCTACAGTCTCGGACTGCAATTGCACTCAGATTGTTTTCACAGCCAGTATGGACAGAGGGAATGATCACAGTGAGCAATAACTGTTTATGTGTATATCAAGAGTCTAAATCCATCATTCTCAATGCTAAAGCATTAGCATATTAGCATGCCACGTTTTTGGTGCCAGTACCTTGTGGGGTAAGGTCACCCAATAGCTCCCAAAATGTTGATGAAGCACTTAAAGCCATCCGCGTGATAACTACCAACTTTGTAACCAGAAGTAACAGTTGAAGTAAAGTTGAGAGCTTCTCCCTGAGCTCCTCTATCTTGGCCATTGAACAGCAATGGTAACCAGACCCTTGTGGCTGTCTCATGCTCCTCATTCTTTCAGTTAGCCCTGTGTCTAGAGCTATTCTTTGCCTTCTGTGTGCCTCATCATATGTTCAAAATCCTCAGGTCCTTAAAGAGCCTTAACTTATCATATGTATATCAAAACATTAGAAGCATAGAACTATGAAGCAGCCGTGGTGATGTTTACATGCAGCTTTGTGGATAGATACTGTATGTAGAAGGGGGCCGGCATCCTTTTCTGATGTTACGGAGGTGAGTCTGAATGGCATTCTGCTGTTTCGCATGGGATATTGGCAATATATGAGGCCTGGTGCATTTTTATAGGTGTGTATTCTTAATAAAATTTTAAAAAAAAGACAATGCTGCTGATCTTTTCCTTTTCCCATAGTCTCCTGATGCCATGCGGGGCTGCTGTGCTACGCAGAGTACAGTGCAGTCTGTATGTAGCTTGTAATCCAGTTAAGTAGTTTGTAGTACTTTGAAGGGAAGTGTACTGTAGGCTACTGGGTCTTGCTCAGAATCATGCATTGAGAAATGTGTAATATACTGTTTTGTACACTTCAAATCATTTATATAAAAGAACCTTTCTAAAGAGATGATTTACTTGGTTTTTATGTATCAACTCTGTTTCATACTGTAGCTAACTGTTGCTCAGCATGACTGTAATTTGTCCTCTCTTAAGCAATACGTAACTGAACGAAGTAACAATAAAATAACATTACGTATTGCT